>CDFF01071197.1:30011-47915 GCA_000826265.1 Acanthamoeba culbertsoni
GCAGAGCTGAGCACCTGTCCCCCCCCCATGTGTGTGTGTGTGTGTTTATTTTGTCGGCAGGCTGCTGCTCACTAAGAGCCACCCGCGGCTCCTTACTTCCAACTCGAAGAAGGCCCTCCTGACCGAGTCGATCAAGAACCACATCCTGCTGAGCGAGGCCTCGGCGTGCACGAAGGGGGAGATCACCGAGTGGATGGAGGAGTTCGTCAAGCAGCGCGCCCTCACTCTCTCCTCGCTCGACGCTGATAACGCGGGGGAGGGCGAGGCGGAAGCTGAGGAGGAGAACGAGGAGGAGGAGGAGGAGGAGGGAGTCGTACCACCTCGCCGAAGAAAGGAAAAGAAGCCGAAGAAGAAACGGAAGGTCAAGAAGGACCCCGCCCGACCGGAGGAGCAGGAGGGCGACGTCACTGTCGTCGCTCATCAGGGGCAACGTGACGTCTCCTCGTCGGCCACGGAGGGCGGCGGCAAGGGATCGCCACGAGACAAGCCCTGCAAGCTGAGCAGCGACAAGAATCGCTCTCACAGCGAGAAGGACGACAGCCTGGGCGACCTGCGCGGAAGCGGACTCTATGTGGGCGATGGCAGTGACGAGAATGAACCGCCCGGCGCCTGCGAGGACGCGGGCGAGGGGCAGTCTGGAGGCAGGGGCCACTCGGCCCCCGCGTCTGCCTCCGCACTGGGGACATCCACCAGACGCAAGGGCGTCATGATGCGCAATATACTCCGCGGCGGACGCGTCCTCCGCAACAAGCGGTCGCGTAGCCAGAACGAATCGGAGGAGGATGAAGCTGAAGAGGAGGGAAACGAGACCGAAGGGGCAGCGGTTGAGCAGCAGAGCGAGGCAGGAGACAATGAGAGGAATGGCAGCGATCAATCCCACCTGCCCCTTGCGGTCACCGGGCGTGTGCGTATGGGTTCATCGCCGCCGCCATCGCAGTTTTTGGCAGTCGGTCCGGGGCCTCAGGCGCAGTGCCCCAGGTCTCCCACGCTAGCGAAACGACGCACTCTCACGCCCTCGACCCCAAAAAAGGTGCGAGTGTTTCCTTCAATGCTTTTGCTTCATGCTCACGGGCTCTTCTTTGGTACGGCAGAAATCAGCGGAGAAGGTGGCGATGACTTGGACGCGCACAAATGTGCGATCTGGCGAGAAGACCCGCAAGGCTTTCCTAAACACCATCACGCACATGAAGACAGGCGATGGGCGGCCACCGGTTGTAACGACCGCGACTACTCCAGACGAGGAAAAAAAATTCGGGACGAGCGGGAAAAGCGAACTGGAGGACCTCAAGAATATGCAGAAAAAGCTGGAGAGCGAAGTTGAGGCCCTCGCTCAAGCGCTACGCGAGTGAACAATTTTGTATGTATTTAGATCGATTGAAATAACTGTCGAAGCCTCTGGCACACCCGAGTCTAGCAACAACAGCAGCAAGTCTTTCGTATTTTTCTGAAACACTTGAAAAGGTTCCACCGCACACTGAGTGGCAGACAGGCGCAAAACTTGTTCATCTTCTTGGCCTTGGCTAAGTCGTCCATTGCGTTAGATATCTAACGATTTTCAACCAGCTGAGTAAAAACGGCACTATAACGAAAGCCTGTCCATTCTTGCGGTTAGTATGAAGGTATGGAGGTGGGCATAAGAGGTAGAGGTGCGTACAGACCAAGCCTGACCTTGGTGTGAGAAAGGACAAAAAAACGGCGGGACGGGCAAAAGAAAGGTTAGGTATCCAGGAAACGGACACCCTTTAAGGTCGGCAGCAGCAAGAACACTTTTTTTGCAGTTTACGAAAGCACTTGAAAAGTTTCCAGCGTTGCCGTAAGGAAAGGCAACCCACTGCTTTATTGGCTTTGTGCGCCCTCTTCACGTCGTTGACTGTCAGTCTTCTTGAACGCATTCCGGTTTGGATGTATGGGTTGCGAATTCAAACTGCCAAATAACTTGGATTCCGTCGACCAGAACGAATTCATCTAAGCAACCACGCACCGATTGGCGAAGCTCTTCCCCCCATTTTTCTGCCTTTCTGTGCGAATCGTTGCAGTCGTCGTACTTCTGCCGGGATTCCGACCCCATCTTACCTGCCCAACCCCCACATCGATGGCGTTAGCTATAAGTACGGCCTGACCATACAGTACAGCACCCACTACAACTCCCTTTAACACTAACCAACAATGTACACTCAACCCCCGAATCTCCTCCATCAAACCCAACTAACGCGGTGATACAGGAGGCTCTTCCTTGCCGTAGCTACCCTTCTGTGCCTGGTGGCACTTTCCATGGCCGTCGGAGACAACCCCACAGCTGTCGTTGGCGCTTCCGGCGTCGTGCAAGGAACGAATGTAGGAGATGCTTCAGCAACAATCCTCGAAGCTACCCCAGTGGCAGTGTCCCTGGACCCAAGTACGTAGCCCTACTTGCCTCAGGAACATCGAGAAACTAACCTAGAGTTCTTCATCAGCCGTCGTTTCTGTAGATAACGACAAGACTAATGCACAGGAGGGCCTTTATGCCGCTGACAATGTTGTCTTCCTTCTGGAGACCTCCGCCGGCAACGCCTTGAAGCCCTTCTTCTGGTAGCAACATGTGGACAGCCACCGAAATTTCAATAAAGCAACCAATTATTCGCCTCTTTTTCTTGGTGATTCTGCTTCTTTTGTATAACGCTGGCCGACATCGCACAAGAGAGCTACTGCAACCCTTCACAATGTCCAATCCTCGCGTTTTCTTCGATGTCACGGTCGGTGGTGTTGCCGTGGGCCGCATAGTTATGGAGCTCTTCGCTGATGTAGTTCCAAAGAGTACTACTGTTTGATTTTCACTTATTCTGTAGATCCAGGGCCAATTTTTACTAATTGTTGTGTAATCAGCTGCTGAGAACTTCAGGGCTCTATGCACTGGCGAGAAGGGCGTGGGCCGATCGGGCAAGCCTCTCCACTTCAAGGGCTGTGCCTTCCACAGAGTGATTAAGGTGCGCCAATCTTTTTTCTTAGTTGGGCTGCCCCTTACGCAGAATACTTGCAGGATTTCATGATCCAAGGTGGTGACTTCACTGCTGGTGACGGTACTGGTGGCGAGTCCATTTACGTGCGTCCAGTCCTGTTCCTCGCTACGATCGATCTCGTAACTTAGTGCCTTGAATCTCCTTCTGTTGTTCAGGGTGGCGAGTTCAAGGACGAGAACTTCAAGCTGAAGCACACTGGCCCCGGCATTCTCAGCATGGGTACTCGCGCCTCACTTTCCCAGCTTATTCTTGTTTTGTGCTTAGCTTACCCAACTCTTTCCCGGTAACCATCAGCCAATGCCGGCCCCAACACCAACGGCAGCCAGTTCTTCATCTGCACCGTCAAGACCACTTGGCTCGACAACAAGCACGTCGTGGTACGTTACGCTCCTTACGTCCTTGTTTCAGCCCGTGCTAGGCGTTTACTAAGTTATGACCCAAACCCTGCATCCAGTTCGGCAAGGTCGTTGAGGGCATGGGTGTCGTGAAGCAGATCGAATCGCAGCCTGTCGATGAAGATGATGCCCCCAGGAAGAAGTGCGTCATCGCTGACTGCGGCCAGCTCTAAGACCTGTGTTCCTCTGGCCTGCTCCCGCTCTCCATCGCTTCAAAGAGATGGACTCTTGTTTTGTTCGCCCGCAGCATTTAAGAACAGCGAGAGAAACGTTTAATGCGCTACGTGATTCATTGGGGGAGTTTGGAGGCAGTCGGGGACACGAGGATATCGGCAATATCGCGCCGCCCCGTCCGTCGAGCCACCACCAGTGGGGTTTCGCCTGTGAGCGTGGGGATGTCGTTGCGGGCGCCATACGCCAGCAGAAGAGATACCATCCGCGTGTCCCCTCCAAGCACAGCTGCACACATTTATTGAATTTTATTTTATTTGTTGTTTTGGGCGCCCTGGGTTAGGATGGGCATTGGGGAAGAGGAAGGAGAGAACGAACCAAGGAAGAGGGGCGTGGCGCCGTCGTTCTTTTGGATATTTACATTGCTTCCGCGCTGGAGAAGCAGCTCCACAAGGCTGAAGTACCCCTCCTGCACCGCCCAAAACAAGGCCGTCTCTCCGCTCTTCGCCCGCGCATCAATCTCTGCAGATTGGGGGGTGGGGCAAGCGCAAGTTTGCAAAACGGTCACCAAGCTGCTTGCGATCCGTTCCCCTCCCTCCACTCCCCCGCCGCCGCCGCCGCTGTGGGGTAGAGGGCACAACGCACCTGCGCCGTTGGACAGAAGAAACTCGGCGATGGACTTGTGCCCCCTCTCGCAACAGGCCATCAACGCAGTGCTCCCATCCGCGAGCACTCCCTCGGCATTGACCATGTCTAGGCTCATTCTCAGTTCCGATCCCCCTGCATACGGAAGTCAGTGGAGGGGGAGGGGCGTGCTGTAGAACGGATGGACGTGACCTTGCACGTCGCTCTCCTTGAAATTTAGCAACAGCTCCTTTACGACGTCGAGGTGTCCCTCAAGGCAGGCTACATAAAGCGGCAACACTCCATCGCGAGTCGAGCGAAGGTAGGAATCGGCGCCACGGCGTATCAGCAGCCGAACAACTTTGGCTGCCCCGACCTGCGCGGCAATGAAGAGCGCCGTCACTCCGCAATGGTTCTTGGCATTCACTTCGGCGCCGCTGTCCAGCAAAAACGAGGCATATTCTTCGTGGCCCCCTTCGCACGCATAAAACAGGGGCGACGACAAGCTAGACAGATGAGATTTGTTAATAACAATCAATAAACTCGTAAAAGGGGCAACAACTGAACAAATGCCAATGATAACTCTTCCAGTAGTACCCATCAGTGCTGTTCACATTAAAGCTGGTTTTTTGATTGGGAGTTTTGTGTTCGAGAATGTGTGCCTCCAATCCCGCCAAATCGCCAGTAAGAGCACAACGCAATAAAATCTCGTCAGGCACAAAGTAAACGTCGCTACTTTGCGTGCTCCCATCTCTTCTATCGTCAGAACTTTTTTTGTTTGGTGTTGCAGTTGCATTCCCATCTGCCAAGCTTTTTTTTTCTTTGTCGTCTGATTGTCGAGCTGGTCTTAACGTTCGAATGGTAATCGCCGTGCCTGGTCTGTATGCAGGCACATCGACCAAAAAAGCGAGGCCTGTGCGCCAACTAGAGGCAGCCCCAAGCCTGTCGGCCCACAACTCCATCTATGAGGGTTTTTTTCCTTTATTTCTTTTTTCAGCAAATCCAAGGTGAAAAGTCGGTGACTGGAAATATAGTTGGTTACAGTCTTGCCGAAGCCCATCAGCTTCTTCTTGCGCAGCTTCTAACATAGTCTTCTCTCTAACATAGTGTTATCTTCTCTACTTGCAATGACGCCTCCATGTTGTTTCCACTACCAATCTTTTGATACGTTACACCTACAGGTGAACAGTGATTCCGTGGCTGAGTTGAAATTGACCAAATAAGGAGCATTTCGATATGCGGAGACATGTGGCTAATTCCTCTTTGGCGCCACGTCAGCGGGCTCGTTACATGCAGACTCCCGATTACTCAAGCATGCGCGAGGAACAGGCGGATGTTAGGAATTGTTGGCAGATGAACGCGGATTTTCATTGGCCCAAAAACGCGTGATGCGATCATTAGTATACTCTTGGTAAGCCCGCGTATGGAGTGATGGTGTTGCGGCTAAACACCCGACAGTCGAAAAAACAGATTTGCGTACTGGTGAGTTAATGCTTTCGTTCGCAAGGCTATAAAAACCTCACACGCAATCCAGTTCTCTTTGCACATCTTGCTTCCACCTCGTGATCCGCCCACAATTCAAAATGGAGACCAAGGTTTGGCACCAACGGATAAATTTATTGTGAGTTCACTGATTAACATTCGTTTTTAGTCTCCTGCTGAGATCAGGGCTGAGGAGCACCTCAAATGTGGCAACGACGCCTACGAGGCCAGGGAGTATCTCATGGCCGTACACCATTTTAGCGAGGTGCTCAAATTGATACCTAGTCATCATACGGCCTACTACAATCGATCAGCAGCCTTGGTAGCTCTTAAAAGGTGAGCTGTTCTCGTGCGTTCGGTCTAACTTCGGATTCGTATTAAATCTTCTTCCGCCTCCCCCCCCAGATACGAAGAAGCTCTCAATGATGCTCATTTAGTCACCACGTTGGCCCCTACTTGGACTGCTGCCTTTTCACGGAAAGCCTATGTACTTTGGTGCATGGGCGAAATAGGACGAGGTTTGCCTTACTCCGTTTGTTGGTGTGCCGGCTTATTGCTCATACTTCTCTTGCTTTCCGTTAGCTCTTGAGGCCTATGAAATCGCCAACTCGATGGAACCTCACGATGAGGAGATTAAGCGGAACATAACTACCCTTCGGGCAATCCTTCAAGAGAAGGATGCCGCCCGGCACAGCAGCTCCAGCTTCATGGAGGAGGAAGAGAAACCCAAGCAACAGAAAGACGGTAGCCTGCCTGTCTCCTCGTCTCATCTCCTCCACTTGGTTGGCTCACTGACACAACTGTGGGTTTCAGTTCCCATGTCAGAGGACTTTGAGTGCGTGTTGTGTCTGAAGATCTTCTACGACCCGGTGACGACGCCGTGCGGCCACACCTTCTGCCGGACGTGTCTGTTCCGGGCGATGGACCACGGCACGCAGTGCCCGCTCTGCCGCGGCGTGGTGCACCTGTCGTCGAACCACCCCACGACGGTCACGCTCAAGAACATCATCAAGCGCCTGTTTCCGGAGGAGTACCGGCAGCGCGAGGAGGAGGCCCAGAAGGAGCTCGTGCAGGACGAGACCTGCATGCCCCTCTTCCCGCTCAACGCCGTGGTCTACCCTGGCATGCGCTTCCCCATGCACATCTTCGAGCCGCGCTACCGCCTCATGCTCCGACGATGCATGGCCGGAGCGAAGACCTTCGGCCTCATCAACATCCGGCGAGACAGTTCCGGCTCCTCGTGGGTGCCCTACGACGTGGGCTGCACCCTCGAGATCAGCAAGATCAATGTGTACCACATCACCCCTTACCCCCACCCCCCACCCCAAACCCCTTCCAGATCCTCCCCCGCTTGGCTCCGCCCCCCAATCTCATGTCTTCCTTCGCGGGCGTGTGGCCTTCAGTCTGCCGGATGGGCGGAGCTACATTGACACGCGGGGCAAGCGGCGCTTCCGCGTGCTGGAAAAGTGGGAAATGGACGGCTATTTGGTGGGCAAAATTCAGTACATCGACGACGAGAACATGCGAGAGGAGGAGGCCGACATCTTCCGCCGGCAAGTCCAGGAGACGAGGTTCGTCCAACCAACCCTGCACTTACCCTCCCCCTCTCCCTCTACACGCACACATGCACGCACGCACACAATAGCAATCAATACGCCGTCATCGATCAGCAGTCTCGTTGCCCCCCCCCACTTCTTTTTATATATTTTTTCCCCGTTTTCTTCGTCGATCCACCCCCCAGTCGCGTGGTGATGGTCATGCATTTATTTTTTTTCCGTGTGTGTTTCCCCGTCGCTTATTTAGTGATGAGGATGATGATGATGGTGATGATGGTGTGCGCTTCCCATACGATCCGTGACTGTTCGTTGGATTTGTTGGGCCTTTTATTCTACACTCCACTTTAATCTGTATTTATCTTATTCTATTCTGTACATTGTGGAGTCTCCTTTCCTGGCCCTCTTTGCCCTCCACGAGAATAAATTCTATTCTCTTGTACCAAATTTCTGCACATCATCATCATCATCGTCATCATCACGGTGGAAATACAAATTAGGAGGTACACGAAATTTCCCTTACTTCACAAAGGCTTCGTTCACTTTAGTCATCTTGAGTCCCCTAATTGTCATATTTCCTAATCGGTCTTACTTACCTCTTCCGTTCATTTTTCATATGAGCAGAGGCTTGATGCACGGTCTGATCGCTTCCGGCGTGTGCGAAACGAACGAGCAAATCAAGAAATTGTTGGCCCAGGCCGGGGAAATCCCCACCGACGATCTGCAGTTCTCTTATTGGATGTCTATGATCCTACCGGTGAATACGGATATCAAGCAAGAGTTGCTTGAGATGACGTCTACGACCCGGCGGTTCGCACGAATCCTCGACATCGTTCGAATTTACTTTGGCGTCTCCTACAACATACCTCCGGCCTTTGCCCACCCGTTCCCGCCGCTACAACAACAGCACCACTACCAGCCGCAACTCCAGCCACACTCCTTAGCAAGGCCCTCGGTAGGCGGCTCAGCCGCGATGGGATTGGGGACCGGCGGCGTGCCCATGGCGGGACCCGGCAGCAGAGGCTCGACGAGTTCAGGAGGAGGAGGCGGAGGGGGAGCGGCTGGCGGAAGTGGAGCTGGGCCCACGCCGCCGGGAGGCTTCCAATTACAGAACAGCCCATTCGGTCAGCAGCGACCCCCAGAGAACTGCACTCTCTCCTAGGCAGGAGCGTCGCATAGCACCCAACCACCACAACGCCTTTATTTATTTCTTGTAACTACACGCGGTATTTGTACATATTGCCGTAGAGCAATTATAAGAGTCACCGACACGAAAACATGCGGCGCTCATGAACCATAAACTTGTGAACATGCCTTTTCAAGGCCGTGCACGGCAGGATTGTTGTACTGGTTTTATTTTTCTACTTTACAAGCCGTATGCCCACATTCATCTTAGTGGCAGGCTGGCTTACTCTGGGTTATTATCGGGCGACTCTGCCGTGGCTTCATCTTGCAGTGACGCCTCATTATTTGTGGTCGACTCGTCGGGTGGGGATGATGCTCGACGTGCCCCCTTTGGGCCTGACGGTGACGCCGCCTGCTGCACACGACGCTTCTTGGGCGCGCTCTCCAGGTTCACTTTCTCCTTGTCATCGTCCCGGGAGGATTCCTCCATTGGCGTCTCCTCGTCGCCGTCCACGTCTTCCGATTTCCTCTTCTCCGCTCTAGCCTTCCCTGCGCCTTGCGACCCCTTGCCGATGTCATCGCCTTCCTCTGGTGCCATTCCATTTTCGGTTGTTGTCATTGTTTCTTGCTCCTTGTCGACCTCTTCTCCTTCGACGTCCTCATCCATCACCACGGCGGGTTTCGCGCCGGCCGATCCATCCTCCTCCGAATATCCCTCGGAGACTGGCGGATCGTTGTCGGACGTGCCTTCTTCAGGCTGCTTCAGCGCGGTGTCCTCGTCCTCCTTCGGTGCGGAGCCGTCACCTGAGGCCACAGTCTCCTGCTCCAGTCCGGTCTCGGACTCGGCCTTCCCCTGATCCCATCTCGGCACGTACACGCTGTTCTCCAGTAGATCGATCAGTGTTCTCTCGATCGCCTTCTCCCTCTCCCTGTGATATCCTCCCCCCCCCAAATACGAAATGTCGACATATCAGCAATTGCATATGAACGCCACACAGAGCCAGCGCTGTGCGGGCAGGGAGGAAGTACCGTTTGAGACGCGCGTAGTCGTGCCGCCTTTCCGAGCGACCGCAGTCTTGGCAAAAGGTCTCGCCGCGCCGGCCTTTGCGCCATTGGGGCGTCTGGTCTGTGAGGCAGTTGTCACAGTGGTCCTTGTAGCGCACGTTGGCCTTCTTCTTCTTGAGTAGTTTGGACGTGGTCATTGACCGCGCCAGCAAATGGCCGGTGGGCGAAGCCATGTAAGCCGCAGCCGCGGCCGCAGCTGCCGACGCGGCTGAGCCGCCCGAGGGTAATGAGGGGGATGCCTGGCCGAGGCCTATGGAAGCGGCCAGTGCTGCAGCGACGGGAGCCGAAGGGCCGAAGGAAGAGGGAGAGGATGAGGGCACGAAGAGGGTCGACGGAGCGGAGGAACTCAGCGACGAGCCGCGCGATGCGGGGTTGGGGCTGTTGTTCCCGCCTTCGTCCTCCGAAGAGGATCCCGAGTTCGAGTTGAAGGAAGGCGAGGGAGAAGAAATGGCGGTTGAGGCACTACTCCCATCCGGCTCTGCGCTCTGTGAGCCTTTACTTCGGGCGACGGCCAGCGAGACGATGGGCAGCATGGACGAGGGAATGGAAGAACTGAGCGAAGCGGTGGACGGTACGGCTGGAGCCTCAGCTTCCGCAGATTCGTCAGAGTGCGCACCGTCCGTTGGATTGGGAGTGGAAGCCATCACGGGATATATATCTTCCGGTCCCTGCCGGGAAGTGAAAGGTGCAGCCAGGCACGAGGAGTAAGTCACAAACGAATCATCAACCAACAAAGGTAGATGACAAAAACAAAATCCCTTCCGGGCAAGACAACAAAAAAAACGGTAGGGCAAGCAATGGAGCCGAGCAAGTGCCAAAAGGGTCGGCTGGCTAGAAGGAAAGTGTGCAAGAAGAGGGAAGTGCATACACAAAACACAAAGGGGAATAAAAGAAACAATGCCGGGAAGAAAGATCGAGAACAGAACTTGATCGTCACAAGTGCACAAACGATAACTGTGCCGCCACCTGATTCTTGTGCAGGAGCAGTCTCTCTCTTTCGCCACACTCCGGGCGGGAAGGAAGGAAAGAAAACGAAGGAAAGTTTTATTGCCGGCAGAGAAAATGAGAAAGGAAGGCTCACGTCAATTCACGTGATGGAAAGAGAACTAATTCCCAAATTCATCCTCTTCATTGCAAGCAGTTTCGTCGATTATTGATTCAGCTGTGCGGTTATCACATTCGGGTCTCTCATCTCTACAATAATGACGTGTTGCGCGACGCGCACCTTAACAGGTTATTGCTCGCGTGCACCATTTCTTTACATAGCTTGAAGATGCGCACCACCTTCGAGAAGGAGCAACTATTACGCGGGTTGCTCGGGCCTTGCCCCTGACCCGAAGTGGCGTATGCTCCGCAAGCCACCACGACCTATTCTCGAGAAGGTGTTGAGGAAAGCTTTGTGTCATCCGTGTGTAGCGAAGGAGAATTCCATCACCGTTCTGCGGGACCGCGTCCTCGTCCAATGAGCACGGGAGCGACAGGGAGATGGTGATCTCTGAGGACAGTGGGTGAGTGCATTTGTAACAGATACATCCCTCTTTCACTGACGCAGCGCAAGCCACCCAAGCCACACCGCACACCATGAAAAGCTTGCACCTCAAGAAGTTGGCCGAAGTCGGCGAGAAGATGCGAACATGGGGCAAGGCCTCAGACGGCGAACCTGGGACCCACCACCGCCGCCGCCGCCGCCGGCATCGCCGCTCTGACGCGGATCCACATGCCGTGCTCAGCAGCGGAGACGAGAGCGACGAGCCCTCCGTGGAGGAGCCCTCGAGCCCACCGGCGGAAGCCGCGGAGGACCGGACGGCACCGTTTGCGAGCGAGGGGAACCTGTGCCTCATCGACGGCACGCCGCTGCCCGACCTGCCACCGCTGCCCGCCGACCCCGCCTCCGTCTCCAGGCGGAGAGGCAGCATGCCCAACATCATGAGGCGGAGCAACGAGCTCGAGAGGAGCGAGGCGCCCTCATCCCCTGCCGCGGAGGACCTGCTGATTGACATAGATGCGGACGTCCCGCCCGGCGGCACGCAACATGCGCATGGCGGGAGCGAGAGGGGCCACAAGCTCGAGGACAAGATCAAGCAGCTGAAGCTCAGGGACCTCGCCCTGCGTGAGGAACGGAGCAAGGAACGGGAGAGGAGGAAGGAGGCCGAGCGACAGCTGAAAGCGATGCAAAAGGAGCGTTATATTCAAGGTACTTTTGGCTCCTCTTTTTTCTTACCCCCTCCCCCCCAATGCTTGCTCCCAACCGACCAAGTGACTGTTCTCACTTACATTGTGAGGTCCTCAAGGTCTCAAGGTGAAGTACCTGGAGACGAAGCTGGAGAAAGTGGGCGGCAACAGATCGGACATGGAAAAGCGAATCAAGAAGGAAGGCCAGGCCAACGTGAGCCTTCAGAAGGAGGCCGAGAGCCTACGGGCAACACTCGCCGACCGCGAGCGACGCCTCGCCGAGAAGGAAAGCGCGATGACGGACTTGAAGAAGCGGTACACCTGTCTGAAGAGAGGCGGAACGGACGAGAGCTCTCTCGCGGAGCTTGAGAAGCTCGAGCGGGTGTTGGGTATGTGCCTATGACCAGCAAATGCTCTACCACCTGTTTCCGTTGCGATGGTCACAAGGGCTGACGATCTCTTGTCTACTTCTCTTTATGAAGAGAAGAGCAGGAACTTGCTGGTGGAACGGATAAAGAATAAGCTTAAAGAGGAAGTAGACGATAAAGCCAAATGCCTTGTCTGTTTTGATAGGTACACATGTCTTCATCATTCCATTAGCTTCCTCTCAGCATAGAACATAGAACCAACCGAAAAAACACGCCACAGGACGAAAGGCATTATCTTCGTTCCCTGCGGCCATCGCGTTTGTTGCGAACAATGCAGCAATCAGGTCAAGGCTTGTCCTATATGTCGCAGCAACATCGAGATCAGACAAAAGGTGTTTGAGTAGCGCAGTTGCCGCGAGCGCATTTGTGTAATCGCAGGGAAAGACATAGATGCATGTAACCCTTGGAATTGAACCTAAGTACAAGTATCACCAGCGGCATACCCGCGGCTGTGAACACCTGAACACTAGCACTATGGGATTCATGTTACCGTTTTTTGTTACCTTTTATGGCAACAATACAACTTATTGCTAGGAATGGCTCCTTTTCTATCCTTTTTTCCTTTTACTCGATTCACCAACGTTCTGAAAGAAAAGCGATGTCACAACCAGATGTGAAGTCGCGACGAAAGAGTACAGGAGGGATAAAGGCGGAGAATGAAGACGAACTCGTAAGAGAGACCGTAATTGCTGAGTCTCGGACCAAGGCACACAGTAGATTCCAAGCTCGACCGGATCAGCGGCTGGAAAAACCGACGAAGGGCACAGACAAAAGAGACCGACGAAAGAAGTCTGTCTTCAAAAATATGTACGGTAATCTGCTTGACACATTACGCGCCCGGTCAGATGACAAGAACGCCAAAGCAACACGAAGGTCCTCAGAAGCAGATGTTACACTTGAGAAACCCTCAACTACTGCCAGCATGACACGATCAAGGACGGTATCGTCATCCTTATCGGCCAGCCACCACCGAGCAATAGGAGCAACAGCTGCAATAGTAGAAGAAGAGCCCTCGACAACTGAAGACGACAGCAGACCGAGACGAACAACTGCATTTTCCACCAGTACAGTTGTCATATCGGAAGCCAATTCTGTAGAGTCGCGGGAAATGACAATGGAAGAGGAAGAGGACTACCTCATGTCATTAATGGAGGGCGATGCAAGCGCCATTTCACGGGTGAGAAGGGGCACAGTGATAACCAAAAGGGAGAAGAATGCTGTGGTGGAGGGGAAAAAGCGACACCAGCGAACCGATTTCAAGGTGACCCATATAGACTTCCCAGATGACGATAGTTACAGCAAAGGATATCACGAAGACGTTGATATCGCGTTCATTCCCGAGGGCTCCAGCATGAAGGGTTACGTGTGGGGGACTGGTGGAGGATCCTACCTCGACAGCAGCGAGGAAGACCAGAGCGAAGACGAACAGAAACCAGCTGAGGATGCTACCCTCCGGAAAGACGAAGAAGAAGGGTAGAGAAGTGGCGAGCGCCGCCGAGAACATGGTACAGAAAAACGAAAACTGCAATTTGCTGCAGCACCAAAGCGGCTACGTTTGCAGTCCTTATACCTCGGCGCCTGTGATGACAACAATCCCTTCCTAAAGGTCTAAGAAATTTCCTTGGCGAGTGTTGGGATTAGGCCTAAGATAAAGGACTTAATTAAGCCCTGTTGCAGGCTTGTAGGGTCACCTAACCTAAACTTCTCATCTGTTACTCTAGGTCTTAAGGCTAGGGAAAGACCGTAGCATTGGTGAGAAGTATCTTCGTGTCACAAGGGAGGAGCTTTTCGCACTGGGTCTCTAACCTACAGAGTCAACGTTACAACCCTGGCCAAATTTAACAGGAAGAAAGAAAATCTTATTTCTCTTTCTGCGAGAAAACAAGTCGCATCAAGATGAAAACAGTAGATGTACCCTTAGAAGAGAATAGAAATGTAACCTGGTTTGGTGCGCACGATCCATCAAAAGGCTGTAGTCTTACAACTGTGGAATTCTCAAAGACTTCTTGTAGATAGCAAAGGAACGTGGGTGGCCTACCTTTCCGTAATTGTAGTTTTCAGGTACCTACGGATCTTCACAGTTTACATCTACAGTAAATCGTGCTAACTGTTCCCTGTCAAGGATTTTTGTGTCCTTTCTACCGGGCATTAGCACGTCTGCCGCCTGGACAATTACCAATCTTGTGCATGCAGTTGTACGCACGCCTCTTTTCCAAGCAAGTGAGGCCTATGCACTAACGTTGCATCAGGGAACTTGGTTGGCCTTCCATTTGAGCAAGGGAGTTCCCTTCACCGGCTCAGATCAGGATAAGTACGCCAAATTAACCATGTGGGAGCAGTTAGATCAGGGGATTCAGTTCTCTCCCACGAGAAAACTTCTTACTGCCGTACCCATAGTCTTGTACTTCTTCTCCCTCCGTTCCTGTTTGGAGAATCACTGATGAGATGGGTTGTGTTAGATTTCTTCTAGCGACGCACTACAGCTCCTACAACTTCCTACTTCTGCTTATCAACCTTGTAGCTCTCATCGTCCTTCTCGTCTCCAAGTTGCCCAGAATGCACAAAGTGCGCCTCTTCGGCGTCAACGCTGGGCCTGCCTAGCTTCATTGTATCCCCTCTCCCCGTCCCCTCTACTCTACCTCCACATTTGTTTGTTTCTATGCCGTCTTGTGCTGCAATGTGTCCCATGTTCATAGTTGGCTTCTGCTCCGAGGAATAAATAACTATAAAAAAAAACATCATCAACATTTCTCTTTGCCCGTCTTGCGCGACTTGATGAGCATCTCTCGGTGAGACATCGCCAACGAACAACTGTCCCTCAACCATATACGACCTGTTGACATGGGCGTCAGTCGACAGCCAAAATCGATCATCGCCACAAAGCCTACGGGGAAAAGACCTTAAGCTTGCCCATCTTCTTCTTGCGTGCGCGGCGAGCTTCCCTTTCCTCGGCCTTGGCCTGCAGTTCCGGCGGCAGATCCTTGAGCTTTTCCTTCTCCTTCGCCCGCTTCTCCAGCTTCTTCTGCTGCGCGGCCTCTTGCCTCTGCGCATGGACAGCCTTGGCCGCATCTTCGGCGGCCTTGGCCCTCTTTTTGTCCGCCCTGGCCTTAGCCTGGACCATTATCGGCCTGTGGATCAGTGCTGACACAATGGCTCACTACTTCTTCACAGCTGGCCCGGGGACATACCGGTGCGGGGAGCTTGACGTTGGGCAGGTGGTCGATGAGATAGATGATCATCCGCATGAGGGTGGCCAGTTCCTCCATGTGTTCGGGGGCCGGGAGCACGAGCTCGAACCGCATCATGCGCTTGCTGCCATCACCACGTAAACGCAGTCGGTAAGTCACCGGTTACACATGTGCGGCGCGCAGTCGCCCTGCAAGGCCGCTAGTTACGTACTAGGTAACGTGGGGGAACTGATCGGAGACGTGAACGAGCTTGATCAAGTTGTGATACTTGGCGATCGTGGAGACAATCTGCTTCGACAAAACGAGGTTGGCCGCGTCTTCGCTCTCCGCAATCACTCCGAACCACTCACTCAGATCGGGCCACGACACTTGTCGCGCGAACAGGCCCTGAAGCCATTCATTCAGTCATTCACTTTGAGTTGCACTGCAACCAAATTGGGAGGGAGGTGGAATCTCTGCTGTACCAAATCCGTTGAGTCCTTCAGAGCGCTCTTAACTCGCGAGTTGGGAACGAGTGCAAACACCAAAGGGTCGATGTTGTCTTCCAACGCCACTTCAACCGTCTGCCGCGCGCGATAGAAAGCGTAGAGAAGAAAGGTTATTTCTTCTTCAAGTCACGCGGCGTGTACACCCCCCCCTTTGGGCCAATGAGGTAAGGGAATGCAGGAGCGAACCAGCGTGTCTCGCGACGGCATGAAGAACTCGTAGACCATGGCGAAGAGGTCGTGACGTCTGGAGAGCTGCCAATGGTTCCCAGATTAGCGTTGTGGGACAACAAAGAGAGTGGGAAGGAAGGAGAAGGTAAGACACGATTGCGGATGCAGGACAGGCAGGGAGAGGGAGGGGGGAGGGGGAGGGGGGAAGGGTGAGGCCGCGTACGTTGAGGGTGGCTTGAAGGCCATGGCAGTTGCGACGGCCTGTGGCAGGGACGCGGTACCGGTTCTCACTCTCCTTAATGAGGAGGCCGCCACCCTCGCCCACACGGCTGAAGTTGCTGTCGAGGAGCTGCGCAAACGTTCGACCCCTGCGGGCAACGAACAGTTGAGCCAACCCAACTACGGGGAGGGGGAGGGGGGGATCGAGCCCGAACCAGCTCAGGGCGATGCGTCGGTTCGACTGGCGACCAGTGTAGTAGTTGGTGGCAAAGGCAATCAGGATTGACACGCAAGCGGCCTCCACATAGTACCAATCGCCTACAAACGCCTTGCGTCAGCTGCTACACTCCATCCAGCATCGCGTATGGTTGATGAATGTTGGCATTGGGGGGGGGGGCACCCAGGGCCGGAGTGAGAACAAAGCGTCTGACAGCCTTAGCCTCGGTCTCATCCTGGGGAACTTTAGTGGAGGGGTCCTTCACGTAAGCGGACGCGTCCACAGGCTTCGAAGAGTGTCTGGGCTCAGGCACAGCGAACTCTTCGTCTTCAAACTCCTCCTGCATAAAGTCTTGAGATGGGGTCGCTTCACAGGGATCATACAAAGAAAGGTCAGTATACCCAGTCCGCATCAGTCTGGAACTTGGTGCCTGCTCAAAATGTCAGTTCAGAATGGCCATTTCAGTGCTCAATTCACACGGAGACAAATGAAGGGTCATAAATTACGCATAGTGTTACCCTGTGTAAAAACAGCGGGAACTGCGAGAAGGAAGGCGAGTAGAGCAACAGCGAGCAGCCGAGGCATGCTGCTGTACATCTGTTCCGATGGCGTGGCAGTGTTATTTTTCTCTTTCATTTTCTTTATCATCATCGCCCGCAATTCGTGCGCGTCCTAAGCGGCCTTTGCGCTCAAGAGTCCGGTTCCACCTCTTTTCCTCGCCAGAGATTAGCTGCGCAGGAAGCACCGATCCAAGCATGGCCAAGTACGACCTCACGCAGACAATTGCGACCTACTTGGATCGCCACTTGGTGTTTCCTCTCATCGAGTTCTTGAAGGAAAATCGGGTTTGTACCTTCGTTTCTCTAGACTCCAAGCCCCATTGATTTGAGACAAATTAGAGCTAATTCAATAGCTCGGAATAGATTTATGGGGAGAAGGAGCTCTTGTCTGCTCAACTTGATTTACTCTCGAAGACCAACATGGTGGATTTTGCCATGGACATTCACCGCAAGCTGCACGAGACCGAACCTCCCGCTGAATACAAAGCGAAGCGTGAGACTGTACTGGCCAGGCTTAAGGAGCTTAACGCTCTTTGCGCGCCTTTGGTCCGCCTCTTACAGGATCAGACCAAGGTAGCCGAGCTCAAGAACGACAAGAACTACAACACTGAGTACATGCAAGAGCACCTCGGGGTAAGCCTACCTCACCTCCATTCTCCTCCATTTCATTGTGTAGATCAATATTCTTAACCCGAAATCTTCCATCTTCCGATTGATAGATTCCCGCCGCTTGTTTGGATGGTCTCTACGAGAGCGCCAAGTTCCAGTTCGAGTGCGGCAACTATTCTGGTGCTGCCGACTTTCTCTATCACTTCCGCACGCTGAGCAACGATCCGGAGAAGAAGTTCAACGCCTTGTGGGGTAAGTTTGCCGCCGAGATCCTTATGCTGAAGTGGACCACCGCCATCGAGGACCTCAAAGCGCTCAAGGAAGCCATCGAGACTAAGGCATTCATTTCTCCCCTTCTCGCTTCTCTCTGTGCTCTCTGCTCTCTGCTCTCTGCTCTCTCTCTCTCTCTCTCTTCGGAGCTGACTTATTCGCGCTTCCCCCCCC
>CDFF01071200.1:0-20169 GCA_000826265.1 Acanthamoeba culbertsoni
AACCTGACGAGCTCGTGGGTGATCTTGAGGCCCATGCCGAGACCGGAGTACTTCTTCGTGTGCGCCGGATCGACCTGATAGAAGGCGTCGAAGATGTGCGGCATCTTGTCGCTCGGAATCCCGATCCCCGTGTCCCTCACCTCGAACTTCACGCATCGATTGCGCGCCTCCTCTCTCGATGCGATGCCTTCCGGCACGTGCTCTGCCTCGCGCATGTCGTCGACGGATGGCCGCGAGACGAGAAAGCGCACAAGGCCGCCCGAAGGGGTGAACTTGCACGCGTTGCCGACGATGTTGTTGAGGACCTGCGCCATGCGGTCCTTGTCGCCCACCACGACCTCCGGCACGTCGTCGCTCACGCGCATCTCGTAGTCGATGGCTCGCGACTCGGCGTAGCGCGCGAACGACGACGACAGGTAGTCCAGATGGTCGCGCAGCGAGAAGCGCGCTGGGCAGATCTCGAGCTTGCCCTTCTCGATGCGCACCATGTCGAGCAGGTCGTTGACCAGGAACAGCATGTGGTCGGCCGACCGCTTGGCGATGCTCAGGTTGTCCCGCTGCGCGGCGCTCATCGGCGAGGAGGCCAAGAGCTCCAGCATGCCAAGGATTCCTTGAAGCGGCGTTCGAATTTCTGACCGTTGCGCGGTAATTTCGTCGACCAAAGAAGAAATACATACTGTGAAAAAAGGCAAGACTTAGAAAATGGGAGGGAAAGAGGTACCGTGGGAGATGTTGGCAAGAAAGAGGGTCTTGGCCGTGCTGGCCTCTTCGGCCAACTGGCGCGCCTTCTCCACGTGCTCCAGCGCCTGCCGCTCGAGCTCGATGTCCTCGACGATGCCCACGACGCGCGGCTCCCCATCGGCCGGCATGATCTTCCAGCTCCTGTTGCGCACCCACTTCTCCTTCTTCGTCACCGCGTGCACCACACGGAACTCGTGCGTGGTCTTGTCCGGTGAATCAGACGGGAGCGAGTAGGATTGACGGCGGTCGTCGGGGTGGATGCAGCGGACCCAGAGGGAGGGCTCGCGGAGCAGCTCGTCGGGCGAGCGGCCCCACATGTGCGCGAAAGGCCTGCTCACGAAGTGGAACTCGCCCAGGCCGGGCGTGGCCACGTAGACCACGGGGCCGATGTTGTCCGTCACCTGGCGAAAGAGCATGTCGCTCTTCTTCATGGCCATCTCGTGCTGTCGTCGCTCGAACTCGGCCGACGCCCTTGCCGCGAAGATGTCCATCACCATCTCGGCCCTCTCCACGTCTCGGATGGGCCCACGACTCAGTAGGACCATGAGGCCGATGACCTTGCCGGAGACGGAGAAGAGCGGTCGTCCGACGTATCCCTCCACGCCCAGCTCGGCCAGCAGCTTGTCGTGCGGATAGGCTGCTTGAACATTGCACCGATGGGTACAAATCTTACGCCTATTGACCACATCCTCGCATGGCGTTCCATCAAGCACGTACTCTGTTGTAGAAAGGCGGATATGATGCGGTTACTCGCGTGTGATTATAATGGCACGATGACGCGTAAAGATGAGATGCATGTAACCTATGTTCGGCACCAATATCCCGTCGATGCAGGCCGCAATGGAACGAATCGATCTCTGGTGGCCAGGCTTGTACTCTCCGACAATGGCGTGGTCGAGCCCTGAGGCTATGGCCAAGTGAGGAACCAGCTGTTTGAAGAAGTCGTCTGCCGAGGTGGCAGTAAACCCCAGGGCAACCTCCTTGAGCAGCGCTCTGCTCTTCTTCTCGTTGGTGACGTCGCGACCCATGGCCCAGTGACTCCTGCATTGCCCATCACAATTCGTGAGTGCTTGGTGTGACGGCTGTCTGTCAAAATATCTGGAGCAATAAAGCAAGTCGTTTGGGTTCAGATCCCGGAATTGTTAATTCAGGTGGCATGCCAACGGTTTGCCCGAATACACGGATTGCGGTGTGCTGTGGTGGGCAGTACTTCTTTGGGGAAGGTGACAGGGGCAGTGGAAACATAGGGGAAGAAAACGCACCAGGGAGAGATGGCAGAGAAGACCGCGCACGAGCTCCACGAAAAAGTGCGACGCGAACCGTCCTTGCACACGACGCGCCACTCCCAGTCGTGGTAAAGCGACAGTCGGCGGTGATCGTCCCACTCGCGTGCGATGCGTGCGCGGTAGTGCGGGTTGGGGAACAGCACGCCGGCGTCGGCTTGCACCTCGGCTGCACTCCACCCGGTCACTCGTTCGCACTCTGCGTTCCACAGCACCACGTTGCCTTGCGAGTCCAGGGCAACAAACAAACCAGGCAGTTCATGAAGCCGCTCCGCGAAACATCTTTCCTCATGGCTTCGGGGGTAAGTCGCCTTCGAGCAGTTGCGAAACTTATTTGTATTGTTCCGTGTACATGGGAACGGGCGGGCCAAGCTGGGTGGCCTTCGCCTTGGTTGTGGGTTTATTGCTGTGTTGGCTGGAAACCAACGGGCAGGCGCTCGGCTGCCCATGATGTACGTTCTGCTGGGACCTGAACCGAGAAAAACGCAGACAGTTGGCATTGCGTTCGGAATAATATGTGCATGGCAACTGCGTGACGGGTGTGCGCAGTTGCAGGTGTCGCTTCGGAACGGCTATAACAAAATCAAAGTCCTTACTGGCAGGTGCTTGCATAAACAGTGGCACGGTCCCACGTGAGGAGACACACAGGCAAAATTGTCAAAGTCACAGCGAACTCGAGACCCACAGAATACCTCCCACTAGGACCTTGCGACCTACCACTGGTACGTGACAATTTCTGGGAGCCCCTCCCCAACGCCATCTGAAACCATACCTGTCTGCCTGTCGCAACGCCAGGTATGTCTGCCTAAGTATGTTGAGAGCGTGTGCATCAATTGATAATTGGGCAAATAGTATTTTCTAATCCAAAAAGTGCAAGAAAATAAAGAGAAATATCTCTTGGCGAAATCGAGATGGCCACAACGAAGAAGGTGGAGAGGGCAGAGAGCCCTGCAATGTCACAACAGCAAGCTAGCCCACCAGGAAACACTGGTGTAGTGGCGGATAAGGAACGAATTTATCAGTTAGTGCTAGAATTGACCAACCCCGACACGAGAGAGAGCGCACTTCTCGAACTCAGTAAGAAAAGAGAGGCGGTGCCCGAGCTGGCGCCAATTTTGTGGCACTCTTTTGGCACGATCGCTTGCCTTTTGCAAGAAATCGTTGCCATCTATCCTCTGCTGTCACCCCCCAAACTCAAGGCTCACGCTAGCAATCGCGTATGCAACGCACTAGCTCTCCTTCAGTGCGTTGCCTCGCACCCTGAGACGCGAACCCTCTTTCTTAATGGTAAAATCTGCCGCTGCTCAACCCCCCCCCATCCCCCCCATCCCCCCCCAAAGCTTCCTTTCCTCACGTATGTGCAGCGCGCATCCCTCTTTTCCTCTATCCATTTCTAAATACCGTGAGCAAAACTCGACCGTTTGAGTACCTTAGGCTCACTTCTTTGGGTGTAATTGGAGCCCTGGTCAAGGTAAACCCTCTCCCCCAATGCATGTCAGATTTTCCAAGTCCTCACAATTTAACTAGATGGACGATCCTGAAGTAATCAACTTCCTTCTTACCACTGAAATTATTCCCCTTTGTTTGCGCATCATGGAAACTGGCAGTGAGTTGTCTAAAACGGTACCGTCTACAGCCATAGCCGCAAGAAGCCTCATTAACCAATTAATTGGTTTCGTTCAGGTTGCTACGTTCATTATTCAGAAGATACTACTCGATGAGATGGGCCTCAACTACATTTGTGCCACATTCGAGCGCTTTTCGGCTGTACAGGGCCTAATCGTCTTGTGGTGATATACATCTCACAAACTGATGCATGTGTTGTCTTACGAATTCCAGGTGAGCACTGTTTTGACGAATATGGTGGCAGCTTTGGCTGAGGCGCCGTCTCAACGCCTCTTGAAGCACATCATTCGATGTTATCTTAGGCTGGCTGACAATCCCAGGTGCGGCATCGCCCTCGCCCATGCTCAGCCCTATGGCGCAGCCCATGTTGACCTGCATCCGTAAAGAGCACGAGAAGCTCTGCACACGCATCTACCAGAAGCTTTGCAGGACGGAACGTTTGCCAACATTTTGAAGGAGGACCACACTACGACGCGCTGGCTGGGCCAGTTGCTCATCAGCCTCAGAGATGCACCGCACGCTCCTGGTACGCCGTTTGGAAGATGAGATATCGTTCTCGTAGGAGTAACCCAAAAGATCACTGTGTATTATTATTATTATTATTATTTCCAATATTGCAATCCTGCAGGCCAACTCGGTAGGACGTAGGGTGTAATTACCGTGCTGAATCAGCTGTGTCAATGCTGAAGGCCCCGATGTGGTTTTTCAAAATGCAAATAGTGTGAGATATAAAGGTGCAAACCAGAGCGTACATTACCAACAGGCATAAACTTAAAACCGCAGTAGTACTACTCGAGCTTTATGGTGCGATAATGGGGCCGTATCATTATCCCTTATTAGGGCACAAGCCCCAAGGAAATTGGGTTTCACGCACTTTTTTTTGTCGTTATTATTGTTGTATCACTTGCTCGGCCCTCTGGTTCATGGATTTACGTTGCCACATTTAATGGAAGGACAAGCAACCTCTCTTACCTTTCTGCATCAAGAGGAGGGAGAGAGATTGGAAGCTGCTCTCCAAGATGTGGAGGAGTCGGTCCAAATAAGCCCCCGCGGGATTGGCCAGAGCTGGGATCAAAATGGCGAAGGCACCTGGGTGGAAGATCTGGAGGCTGAGAAGAAGCGTTATCTCACCCAGAAGCTGAGAAAGAGCCAAAAGAAGCTGCAGGATGTACGCACTCTCTGGTCAGTGGCGAGTGAGAGTGAGGAAGCAAACGAAACCCAGGCCCAACTTGAAAAACCGAACGAGGAATCAGGAACGCTTCCTTGTCACGGCAGCGACCACGCTGTTGGTGAGGCGACCACTCACAAGTCACCCACTATTGCCCCAACGCCGAAAGAAGCCCAGGAGGACCGCTTGCCTGAAGCGGGTGAACATGACGTGGAAAAAGAAGAGTGGGAGAAGAGCGAGATAAAGCGGAAGGAAGGAGGAACTACCGACACTCCTCCTCCCCCCGATTCTCCCTCTACCACGACCACTGCCGTCGGCTCAAACTCGGCAAGTAGCCAACAAGTAACTGCGAAGTCGGACACCGGCGCATCGGCTGGCGATGACAAAAAGGGGAGCGGGAGGCTGCTGGCGCAATTGAAGACACTCATGGGCAACCTAGGCTCGAAGGCGGCGCAGGCCGTCAGTGCCTCCGCACGAGGACCGGGAGATGATAGCGATTACGACTACGAAGACGAGCAGGATGTGTGGGATGAGCTACGAGTGCGCACCCTTCGCAACACGCTCATCAACAAGCACATGTCACACCTCGACCTCAACGCGAAGCAGGTAGAAGGCTTCCTCCTCCTTCTCCCTGCAATCCAGCTTATTTGGCCGTGGCTGCCTTGCATTCTTCACATTCCTTATGCGGGTCGATGATCATCTTCAGATAGAGTTGGTCAACAGCCAGATCGAGGAATGGGAGGACGTGTTCAAGGAGGGCAGTCTGGGCGGCGACGAGGGCGATGTCGTGCGAAGCGCCTTCTCGAGATGGGACATACAAGACGACACGCTACTGTCTATGCTGCTCGTCATTCGCACCTCGGTATGTCTACAACTACAGACCCTCTCCTGTCGACAACGGTTGTTTATTGTAGATATAAATACCTCTTCTACATGTTACACGGTCTCACATAGTATGCAGGCAAATGAATCGAACAAGCAGGGCGATCAGCTCCCGACTGAATTCGGACTAGCCCACTTCAAGGCGTGCAGGAAGTGCACGCTTGCTGTGTATTACTCATCCCCTTATGTGTCAAACGACAAATTTGGTTGCATTGCCCCTCTTTGCTGAAGCAGCTTGGATTGCAGAGGAGGTCTGGGCTCGAAGATCACCATGAAGGACTACGCGCCGCTCGTATTCGAACATATTCGTAGGCTTTCCTCAATCACATTCAAGGGCTATATGGTAAGTCCCCTCCATTCATTCTTGTCGATAGCAGCAGCCAATCGCATGCCCGGATTCCTTACCTTCCCCCCCTCCTACCGCTCTCCGCTCCCTACAGAAAGCGTGGAGCGATAGTAGGATCGCCATGGAAGGGGAGGACGAGGACCTCCTCGCCTACTCCAGAGATAAGCGATTCAACCTGCAGCGGATCTCTCGCGACCAGGCCAAGGTCCTGGTCAATATTCTGCCCGCATACTACTCTGTAAGCAACGTCAGCCATCAACTTGCACCGACTTCTCCCGGCCCGCTTGCGCTTATATGTCTTTATGTTACTAGTATATTAAGGAAAATCCGTCATCCATGATCGAAAGGTATTTTGGGCTCCATCAAATCGGCACTAAGGTATGTTGTCGTGTCTCGATGCTGTGGGCAGGAGGCTTGATGCCACTAACCACGATCGGCTCCCCCCCTTCTCGGGCTCAATCTGCTACGATCATCATCAGGGCAAAAAGACATATTTTGTGGTGGCAGGCAACGTATTCGGAACTCGCACCGCTCGGCAGCTCAAGCAACATTTCCTCATTCGAGTGCGCGCATTCCTGCCCATCGCCGATTCCCTCCTCTCCTCCTTTGGCCCGCCTCACGCGAAAGACAACAACAACAACAACAAAAAAAAAAAAAATGAACGAAAACCCCAACCACAGGAGCCGCTGACCGAGGAGAAGATGAGCCAGAAGAAGGAGCAACCCCTCTTCCGGACTCGGGGCCGTATGCGCGTGGCGGGGGAGGGCGCCTCGCCTGCTGCGTCGCCCTCATCGTCTCCCAAACAGCAGGGCGGCCGCCCGTTCAGGTCCGCCACGGGACCGCCCAGAAAGCAGTCGTCGCCTTCGCTTTCGCACTCGGACGGCGGAGGCGGCGGCGAGGGCGGCACCGCCGCCCCGTCCTACCACTCGGACTCGTTCGTGCCGGTGACCGCCCAAAACCTGGACGACGCCGGCACGCCTTTGGCGCACTTGGCCACCGCAGGACATCCCCCCGTCATCATTCCGCGCATGGCGTCCGGCTCTCCGACGTCCTCCCCGGTCAACTCCCCTTCGTCCTCGCCCTCGCGACCGCGCAGGTAAACGCGAACCGGCAGTCCTTCCACACTATGATCGTCTCTTCATTTTCTTTCTCTTTCTCTGTTTGCTTATACATTCGTTCGCCCATCAATCCGTCAGACGTACGCTTCTCGGTTGGCGGACGGCTGAGCGAAGCAACGAAAATCAACCATTCCAAAGTAGATACTTCTTCCTGTCGTATTATTTTTATTTTTATTTATTATTATTATTTTAAGATAGCCTTCTCTCCATCTCCTCTCCAGACAGTAAGATCGAGACATTTATATCTTTCTGTTGCCTTGGCAGACACATCTGGCGTGCACTTCAATTCAGTGTGTTTGCCTCCCGGCCAGCGACAAACGTTCCTGAGACAGCTGGAGGACGACACCAAGGTACAAACGGACAAATTAACGGATGGATGAATGAATGAATGAATGAATGAATGCCCCATCTCCACCTTTCACCCTTCGGCGGCTGATTCACCCCTGCGTCCAGTGGTTGGCTCAGGCGGGACTCACCAACTACGCGCTCCTGGTCGGGATATCTTCTTCCTCTTCCTCATCTCCTCGCTCCCTTTTTCTAAACGACGACGAGTCGTCCTCGACCTCCGCCCGTACATACCACGACCGTACGTGCGCGCGTTTTGCACATTGCTTAGGGGAGGAGAAGTTCAGACAACACCTAATAAACTCGAGTTGTTTGGGGGTGGGGGCGGACAACCGTGCACACAGTGCCGTCGATGGTCTACTTCGTGGAGCGGCCAAGCCGCGAGGCCAGGAAGCTCGGCAAGCCCGTACACCAGCCGCTGCCTCCCGATCACCCGCCCACTTCGCCTGGCGTGTTGCGGAAGGTCCATTTCTCCCATCCCGCGCGATGCGTGTTTCGTTGCCGACCCCCGTATTAATGGTCCTGGTGTAGAAGGCAGGAAACCCCAAGAATGCAGATCAGAAGCCTACTTCCGCAAAGCCTACTTCCACGTCGTGGACCGCGATGCGGGGTGCATCGGATTCGGCAGTCCCAATAGGCCGAGGGTAGGGAGATCTGCAATCTCCTCCCCCCTTTTCCTCCCCTCCTTTCGAACCTAACTTCGGGCGGTTGGGATGGATTGCGTGTGTCCAGCGACGGCCGGAGAGGACAATTGTCGCCCTACCATACTGGTGTAGTGATTTCCCAGAAGGACAAACACTGGGCCAACCGGACCCGACCTGAGGCAGCGTGTGGAGATGATGAATGGGGATTCTTCCAACACCTGCGCCAGGGTGTCGAGAAGATGAATAGTGCCAGCGGACGAACAGCAGAGAAGCCTTCTACCACCGGCGACGCGAAGGTGAAGAGAATAGCGGCGGAGGAGGACAGAAGAGCTGCGGGTGTCACGGAACGGAGAGAAGAGCATACCGCGGAGGATGAGGCTTCTGCGCAGGAGCACGCAGAGGCGAAGCTACTGCACAACGACGAGAGTGAGCACGAGAAACTGGGACCAGAGGGCGGAGACGGATCCAGACCATCGTCGCTACTGTCATCGATTTCCGATGAGCTGCTCTTCTTTGGGCTGACAGGGATTCTCCACAGGCATTCCGGACGGACCACCATCCGCAAGGTCATGGTAATCGGTCCCTCACCCAATGAAGTGCGTGTGATTCCTCCTGATATGGTCGCGTTCATGATCACCAAAAAAAGGGAGGTGGAGGTGGTCTATCGGCAACACAGTACGCGCAGAGCTTGTGTGATACCATTGTCAAGGCCCTAGAAGACGTATAATCAGATGTTTCAGACCTCGAAAGGGGAACGTTGCCACCAGTACAAATACATTTCAAGTATATCGCCTCAGTGCCTTTATGTACAACAAATCTGACGAACAAACTAAAACCTTGTTCGGCCGTCTTCAATTTAGACGATTTAATAGCCGTAGTTACGATTACTAGGAGGCACATAGGGGGTGGCCTGGCTGTTGTCGTAGGCGCTCGCCTGGTAAAGGGTAGACTGTGGTGTGGCCGATGGCGGGTAAAGCTGGTAAGAGGAATTGGGAGGGTAGCCTCCAGTCGATGCCTGGTAAGGCTGTTGTTGTTCATCGTAGGGTGCACTAGCCTGGTAGGGGGCAGATTGGCTAAAGCCACCATAGGGAGGCTGGGAGGGGGCTGTTTCAGGAAGACTGTCGTATTCGTTGGCAAATTGTCGTCTCTTATAAAAATGGAGACCAAGGGCCAAGATTACGAGCAGCACACCGAAGAACAGCACGTAGAAAAATATTCCCGTGCTGTGCAGAAACCAAATCGCCAGAATGATGATTATGATTCCAATGATAGTGCCTGAATGGTGCCCATGTCGAGCAAAGAAGGTTGGAGGAGCCATCTTGCTTGTTGTTAAGAAAGCGAGAAAGCTACAGCTGTAGCTTATCGCGATACACCAGCCAGTCGGTTTTATCCCGATGTTGCCACAGCTGCAAGATAGGAGTGAACTTCTTTGACTCGGCGAACTTCTTTCTTGACTTCGTCACCGGTGGTTTTGGGTGTAGGCACGGCGCCTCTCTTTCTCCCTACAAACACAACCTATCCCAACTTTGGTTCTGCAGAACGTTTAATCCTCCTGCTTGCTCTGCCACTCGCGAGCATCAGATCGCGCCCATTCCCTCCCCACGGAAACCATCTAGCGCACGCAGGTGAGCTACTCAGGATAGCTTTCAAGGTGATAGGTGGATTGGTAAGCACCTGTTCTATCTGATGTACACCTTCATTGATCTGCGCCGTCAAAGCCTGCCGTCTCTCGTTTTTCTCTTGTCGTTCTTCTTGCAGTCGCTCTCTCTGCTCCTCGAGCTGAATGACAAAACAACGAAACCATAAAACAAAACAAAACAAAACAAAACAAAACAAAACAAAACAAAACAAAACAAAACAAAACAAAACAAAACAAAACAAAACAAATAAAATGAGTGATTAGGATAAAGAAAAATAAACTCATTAAATAGGAATAAATTGGCTCAATACGACCAAACCTCTTTAAGGGCATTCATGAGCTTTTCTTTTGTTTGTTCCTTGGATTCTATCTCCACAGCTGCGGCCAACTCAAGTGGTGATGCCTCCAGAGGCTTCAATGATCGACTGAATAGCAGCAAAATAAAGCATATGCGTAAAACCGTGTTGCAGAAAGAGGAGAGAATACCTTCTTATTTCTTTTACCAGTTGGTTTTCCTTCCACTGATCTATGAGCTGCAGCTTCGTGGCAATATCATAGCGATCACTCACTATGGAGAGTTCATCCTGTGGCCTCTACGGTCAAACCACTGCGGGATAAGCAGTGTGTAAATTGGTTGAGAGCGAAGTGCCTTGATGTTTGTTTGTAAAATCTCCAAAAATCGTTGATGGGCTGCGTTGAAAATGTCTTGATGCTTGTTGACCAAATCACCAGGATAGCAGCCCACAAACTTTTTACGTGTGCAACTGTCAAGCGTTTTCTCGGTTGCTTTGTCCAAAGCTTGCACTAGTTTCACCATGCGGTCGCCACGAGGGTCGAGAGCTGCCGCCGAGGTGTCCATCTCCAGATCAGGGCCGCGGTCCAGCGCGAGGTACAGCACAACCGAATTTCCCGCCCAAATTTGTAATCTCTTTCCGCAATTCCGAAGCTACAAGGGCATGCGCGCAATTCTCCGGGGTTAGCGTTCAGAAGGCAGAGAGACTGTTGCGGCCTGCACGACGAGTTGCGGCCATGCGAAGGGCAAGGAAGCGTTGGGTCTTTGTAGTGCCCATCCTTATCCTTCTGGCTCTTTTCCAACTTTTCCATCTGCCCGACAAGCATGTTGAGGTAGAAGAAGTGGTTTCGCTCAACAAGAGAACGATGTTGGATCTGCCCAGCCCTTCTTCATTTTCCTTACCCCCTCCATCTCCTTCGCCGTCTCCCTCAACTTCACCTATCCCCAGTAAACCTCCCCTTCACTCTCGAAACGATCTCTGCAGAATCAATCCTCCTGGGCAAGACTACCTTCTTCCTAATGCCCTCAACCGATCTTCTCCTTCGTCCCCCTTCTTCTCTCCGCACACTCACCCCTCGCCGCTTCCTCGTCTGGCTTCCCCCCTTAGCGCCCGGCTTATATTTCAAGGTACCTTGAAACTAACTCCTATTATTTTAATTGCCCCTCTTTAATTTTTATTTCAAAGAACGGTCCCCTTTTATGGCCAAGAGGGCTATACATGCTAATGAGCGCTACCTTCTGTCACATTTCCCCACCAGGAAAGTATGGGAACACTGGAGGTCTGTGGATGGATGTGGCTATCTACCACGACATGCTCAAGAGCCTGGGCTACGTGGTCGAGATCGTCGCTCTGGCAAAGCAGCCCATCCCTCATAACGAGACGTGTTTCGCGGATATTCAAATATTTTTTGAGCGGGTTTTTGAGGATTGGATTCCCGCTGGCCGATACAACATGTTCGTCATTAATCACGAGATTCGACACGACCTCCGACATTACCGCTACGTGGAAGCCATCGTCTGCAAGTCACGGATAGCCCAGAAGCTTGTAAACAACTACATTGCGCAAGTGAATATTACTGTCGACGTCTACTACCTGAGTCACACTACTGTGGATAAGCGCGACGAACTCCTTCTCTATCCTCCAATGGACAAGGATTTCACCAAGTTCTTGCACGTCGGAGGAAAGGTAGCCTGCGCCGTCTTTGTTTTTTTCCCCCCACTGGCCTCTCCTACTACTGTCCCAGTATCGACTCATCGAGTGTGCATGCCAGTCCATTAACAAGGGTACTGAAATGGTGTATCGGACATGGCGAAGTCATCCTGAGTGGCCTACTCTACACCTCGTGGACTTCATGCACAGCAAACGATACTTTCGCCCGCAACACGTGAGGATTGCCAATGCAACTACACCCAACGGGCTAGGAGTATGCCACTCCTCTTATCAATAATTGATCTGACTGCTCTCCTGTGGTGATTGAAATAGCTCCCGACTAACCCGACCCCCCCCCAAAAAAAAAACTAGCTCATGGTTCAGCCGAATCTTATCATCTACAGAGATCGCCTTACCGACGAGCAGCTTCTCACTCTACAACACACATCGGGGGTACACCTGTGCCCAAGTCGCGAGGAAGGATTCGGGCACTACATCAACGAGGCTCGTGCACTGGAGTCATTAATTTTGGCGAGTAACTGGGGGCCCATGAACGAGCTTGTCCGGGAGTCATTCGGCATCCTGATACCGTGTCAACTGAGCACCAAGTCGCTCTACCTGTCGCCGCTTCCGGGCAACAAAGCCTGTGTGGTGATGTCCAGGGGGCTCGAAAGAGCCATGCGCAAGTACTTCACTCTGCTCTCGGGAGGCGACATGGCGGCCCTGGCAGATTTGAAAGATGGAAATCACGCCATGAAACCACCGAACACCGAGCACATAAGGCTCATGGGCCAGAAGGCCCGTGTTCATTTCGAGGACGATCGAAACGCCTTCCGAGAGCGGATGCGTGCTTTGTTCACGGACATAATTCCGAATAGACTCCCTCAAGCCTAAAGTTCCCCCTAAATTTCCTTTAGTTGTACCCTTAGTGCACACCCACCAACAGTGCTGTGTGTCTTTGGGCCACTGCTGCTTGATGCCTGGCATGCGTTGTGTTCCAATAGCCCTGTTCCTCCTGTTGGCTGGTTTTCTTGTTGGCAACGGCAGGGCAACATCATCAGGTAAGTGGAGCTGCAACAGTTGACAGGCATGTTTGTTAGAGGAGGCAAATAAGGCTCACCGTTAAGGGGTTGTAGAAAGGCAGGTGGAAGCTGCACGGGGAGTACTCCTTCGTGTTATCCCTGAACATGCTCACCTTTTTTCCCTCTCCTGGCTCCAAGATGAGGCACCCGACGACCTTCCCCCTTGTGTTTTCCCCAATATCTTTAACTTTTCCTCATGGGCAGGAGAAGGAACTGTTCGAGGTGGAAAGTGTGGGGGCCAAAGTTCATGTGCGAGGCACTTCTGGTGTAGCATTAGTATCTGGTGTTTACTGGTACCTCCAGAACTACTGCAACTCCTCGGTCTCCTGGTACGCCCGTGTCCTTCTAGAAGAACTTTATGCTCACTCTTTCACTCGCAGGCTAGGCGATAACATCAATGTTCCCGATCCGGCTCCTCCCGTATCAACCAAAGTGAGGGTGGAAACTCCTTACAAGTATCGTTACTACTTCAACGTGTGCACGTTTGGGTGCGTAGCGCAGCGCATGGCCATTATCAACTGAGGCCCTCAACAACTCATGCCGTGCAGGTATTCCACCGTGTGGTGGGACTGGTCGCGCTGGGAACGGGAACTTGATTGGATGTACGCATTCTGTCGGTCACTTGGCAAGTTTGTCCGTTCATTCCATTTATTCTATATATACATATATATATATATCTTGTGCATGTACTTTGAAGGGCGTTGCATGGAGTGAATGCACCTCTGGCGTTCAACGGCCAGGAGTATGTGTGGTACCAGGTGTGGCAGGAAATAGGGCTCTCTCTACGGGACATCGGTTCTTTCTTCTCGGGACCCGCCTTTCTGCCATGGCAGCGGTATATACCGACACAGCTTCGGATTGGCCAATTAGAGCCACATTTTACTTATTTATTCATTTATTTCTACAGGATGGGAAATCTCGATGGATGGATGAGCCCGCTCTCTTCCGATTGGCTTGTGAGACAGCACCAGTTGCAGAAACGCATCCTTGAGAGGGCGCGCTCGCTGGGCATGAAGCCCATACTCCCAGCATTTGCAGGCGAGTTCTCTTCTTTCCTCTCCTCTCCTCTCCTCTCCTCTCCTCTCCTTTGCGCCGGCGACTCAACACGTTGACCGCTTCCGTTCAGGCCATGTGCCAGCCGCTTTGAAGAACCTCTATCCTGGCGCATCAATCACACAGCTTAAGAGCTGGAATAGTCCGTCCTCCCCCTCCGTCTGACATCTCTCCTGGTTCCGTACAATTAGCCTGACTCGTTCGCGCCTCCAGATTTCAACGGCACTTTCTTCCTTGACGCCGACGACCCGCTATTTACCGTCATAGGCTCCACATTCATCCGCAAGCAGGTTTGCTGTCAACGGTGGAAAGAACCCTCGGAATTTGAAGCAAGCCTGACACGCTCTTGTCGCTTGTTTCAGGTGGAAGTTTACGGCACGGACCACCTTTACAACGCCGATCCGTTCAATGAGCTGTCCCCACCAGGCAACGATACGCTGTACCTGGCATCGGTCAGCAAGAACATCTACTCGACCATGACCCTCGCCGACCCCGAGGCCGTATGGGTCCTCCAGGGGTGGTTCCTTATCAACGCCCAATCATTCTGGTTGTGCCACTCTCATTTTCATTTTCATTTCTTTTTTCCTATTTTATATGGGTCAAGTCGTCTGACCGTACTACGAATAGGCAGCGAGCCCAAGCCCAAGCATTCTTGGGCGCTGTACCAGACAATGGCATGATTGTGCTGGACTTGTGGGCCGAGATCAAGCCCGCATACAACGTCACCAACGCCTTCTATGGCAAGCCCTTCGTGTGGAATATGCTACACAACTTCGGCGGTCGCAGGTACACTTGCTGGTCTTCGCTCACATTCCCTCCCGTGGCGGGCCGGGGATTGGCGAACGGACGTCTGGATTGACCGTCCACACAGCGGACTGTACGGAGCCCTGCCGAAGGTCACGCGGGGGGCGATCACTGCGCTCAACACCCCCGGGGCCAATATGGTGGGGATGGGAATGACGATGGAGGCGATCGAAACCAATCCCATCGCCTACGAGCTTCTCACCGACATGGTGCGTATGAAAGCCGCGCCTCGGCCTCATCAGATTGCATACCGGTTCGGCTTGACTGCTGATATACCAATCTTGTGAACTTTCGGCTCAGTTCTGGCGGAATAGCACAGTCGACTTGGACCAATGGGTCGCCTCGTATACCATCCGTCGATATGGAATCGAATCATTCGTGGCCATTACCGCCTGGCAGCTGCTGCAGGCATGCACTCGCCTCACCTCTCCTCACTTCTCTCCTCTCCTCTTCACTTCAGTTGTTCTCACGTGAACCGAACTGGTGTGTGTGTGTGTGTTATGGCTCTTGGTGGTAAAGAACTCGGTGTACTCCTGCGATACGATGCAGCAAGGCACTTCAGGGAGCGTGGTGGCCGCTCGGCCGTCGTTCAAAATATGGAGCGTGAGCTGCTGCGCTCCCCTGAAACTCTTCTACAACCCGGTCGACGTTGTCAAAGCCTGGCGTAAGTTGATATGTTGTTTTCTCTAAATCAATGATGCGCGGGCTGGGGATAGCGTTTTTTCCACCCATTATGGGGCTAATTGTAGCCATCGGCAACAATCAGGACTCCTGATTGCCGCATCGGAGCTTGTGGGGAGGGTGACCTATGGGCAGGATCTGGTCATGGTAGGCCAGCAGGTGCTCTCCAATTTGGCGTTGGATTGCTACGGCGAGCTTCAGCAGGCCTACCAGCAGCGCAACGTCACACGGTTCAGAGAGTACGGGGCCTTTCCCCTCCCAGAAGAAGACAAGCTCAAGGCTCACTCCCATGTTTTTTTCACTATGGCAGCGCGAGCCGGGCCTTCCTCGAGTTGATAGAGGACATGGAGGTGCTGAGCGCGACGCAGCCCCATTTCTTGGTAGGTGAGTGGATCGAAGCGGCACGCTATTGGGGCACCACGGAAGAGGAAAAGGTTTTCTTTTCTTTTCTTTTCTTTTCTTTTCTTTTCTTTCCTCCCTGATCTTCGCTGAATGAAGGCGCCTTGCTATACATATATGCTATCCCTCCCCCCAAACTGGTCAGATGGCGTTGGACTTGAACGCACGTACGCAAGTTACGCTGTGGGGTCCTGCCGTGCCTCAAAACCGTCTGGTGGGCTACGCCTACAAGCTGTGGGCGGGATTGATCGGAGGTACTTCTTCTTCTTTTCACACCGAGGCAGGCATCACGCTTACGGCCACCTTGCGTTAGACCTCTACAAAGACCGCTGGTCTTTGTTCTTCACCGACGTGATTCACTCATTGCAAGTCAACCAAACCTTCGACGAACCCACGTTTATCGACAAAGTCCTACGCTTGGAGAGTGCGTGGGCCTCCAGCGCCACCCCCTACCCGAAGCGACCCTCTGGCTTCGATACCAGGCAGCTGGCCATGTCCATCTACACGAAGTATTTTGACTGAAACAGAAAGGAGGGATCGATGCGAATCATGTACAGGGTTAGGATTGTGCAAGTTCAGTACAAAACAACGTGAGGTCGGGTTCAATTAAGGAGATTCTTGATGGCCAGGGGATTCTTGGCTCTGGTCTGCCTCAGGGCCTTGCTATACCTTATGCCACAAGCGTTGCACAGCCTAGTGTTTGGTTTCAGCTATAGTGAGCACAGTAGACAGTGTGGTGTGAACGCGAGGTACATACGTCTTGCTTCCGAGAGGGCCGGACCGCCATTCGGGACTCGTGGTTGTATTGCACTGGAGGCAGTATCTCCGATCCGAACCGACCTGAGTGGTTTCCCGTTCTCGGTACCAACGTGAGGGGGAGTAGTAGTGGTATGTAGTCCACTTATTACGGCGTTTGTTCTGTACGAGGGAATGGACAAGTGAGCAGGCTGAGAGTCGGGTTTTGATAACTCTCGATCAATGCACCTTTTCAGCGAGGGTATCGTTTAGCATTTTGCAGAGTACGGCCAGCTTCTTAACATGCCCTTGAACCACTGTAATGTCCTTCCCTCCCGCCTCGAAGTCAGCTCTACAGCAAGCAAACATGAGCTCCTGGCAGGTCGTCGTCAACTGTGGCATGATAGAGTTAGTTAGGCTCAACGACCGTCAGCAGCCCAAATGTTACTAGAACCGGTTCTGACCTCTTGCCAACAGTCGTATCCTCTTACAGTAGGGTTTGTAGCTAGCGACGGGCTGTCGGTGGGAGGAAGTTCTGGGGTAGACTCGGGTAGGTCAGGCAGGGAGAAGGCAGGAGGGTGGAATGCCGGCCTGCTCAGAGTAGTCATGTTGTGGGCTGGCATGGGCCAAGCTGTCATTTCCTCAGTAGTGTGCGCTGCTGTCTGGTAGCGGTATAGGCCAGACGTGCAGTTGAAGGTTTGCTGCTGAGGCTCCCCGGATTCAACTTGGGCGGAAGCACAAGAAATAGACTAGTGGACTTCTCCCTAATAGTTCGCGTCAACGACGTGTGCTTCATGGCGACGTCCTTTAGCGAGCTCAGCTACCAGCATGTTGTCTCCAAGGTGGCCCAAAAAAGGTGAAGGGTTCTTGTTTTGGCATGCAGGGAAACAAGATCACTCTACATAGTGCTCGTCAACAGCAGACACCACATTTACCGATTTTCCCATTTTTGATTCGAAGAAACTCTTGATCTCGTCCGTGTTGGTTGGATTGGTGGTGATTGAGATATTGGTCTGTATAGATAGAAAGGGAAAGCATGTGGTCAAAGATAGAGCTCTATTTTGGACAAAAACACTAAAACGGCGAACCTGAGCAGGGTCAAAGAGGGGTGCGAGGTATTTGTTGAGCACCCTGTACAGGTCATCTACCACCACACTCTTTTAAGGGAAACAAACGTGGGGGTATGAAATTAGTATCACGGTTACACTGGAAGCGTGAATAGTCCCACCTGCACTTTTTCGAGCATGCGCTTGTTTGCATCGTAGGGTGCGTTGAATAAGTAGTTCATCAGCGAGAACGCAGCAGCCGCAGGAGCGGTTTCCTTATGAATCGAGAGAACGGCTCAGTCGGTCAGGTTTAACCAGACCGGTTAGTCGGGTCAACTCTGCTCCGCGTACCTCCCTAGAGATGAGAGCGAAAATCGTGCTGCTCTTGGCGGCGGCGACGCCCGTATCTTCAAACTCCACCTAAGGGGGTATGATTCAATCCCCACCACCACCACCACCACCACCACCACCACCACCACCACCACCACCAGGGATGAAGCCCCCAAAGGACCGTGTGTCAGAGGGCGGGAGAGCACGCGGAGAGGAAGGGAAACGAAATCTTCCCCCACCTCCTTCTTTATAAACTTTTCTACGATGTTCCGCGCCTGCTGGTATGCCTTGGGGATGGAAACCGACTTGAACAGCACAAAGTAAAGCATCCTTTGCACCCCAATTATCAGTTCGTTCTTAACTTCCATGCATCGAAGTTCTCCTCATATTATATGCTCGGTATGTGATACATACCCTTGTTCGGGTCGGTGGCGAATGGCGTAGGAATAGGAAAGGCCCATTCCACGCAGCTGCTTCCAGAAGGGTCCCTCCATGGTGGTCTGGTACAAGCATCGCACACACACAAGCACACACACACAAGCACACACACATAACGGTCAGGCAATGGCTTTACGAATGAAGCATGTTATGTGTTTCCTTTTGTGTGTGTGTGTGTGTGTGTGTGTGTGTGTTTGGCAGCGCGCGTACAAGGTACTCGTTGAGGACCATCAGCGGGGCCACGTCCGGATCATCCCAAGCGGTGGGTCCAGGGAAGGTCTGCGCGAGATACGAGCTCTCGATGGCTCCGAGACTGAGAATGTTGCCCTTTGATATGCGTTTACGTATACGCATCCCAACCGACGTGCGTCCGACCACAAAGAATATTCAATTTTCGGTGCACTCGTCCATTGTTTCACGAGGCCGGTACGTACTGCGCCGGGCCGGGAGACTTGCTCGGTATGATAGGCGTGCGAGCACTTGATTTCGTTGAGGTTCTTCAGCTGGCCATCCTGTGTGTCCGGGGGGGGGGCAAAAGAGAAAGAGAAGAAACACAGCCAAAAAACAAAGCGCGGAGTTACCTTCTTCGAAGTCAACAAAAAGAAAAAAGAAAAAAGAAAAAAGAAAAAAGAAAGAAAAAGAACTGCCAAGGAGGATTGATGAACGCCAAAAACTCACCTCGTGGGTGAGGGAAGAGCGCGAGCGCTGCGGCAGGAAGCTCGTCAGCCACGGGCGGAGGGGATCGCCGAGCTTGTCCATTATGTTTCCAGCCACGTGGACCCTATCACCGGGTGGTGGCGGTGAAGCCAGAAACAGAAATTAGGATTTTAGCACGCTCAGCTTGCACACACACACAGCGTGTCCTTAGCAGCACAAAAAAAACGAAAAACGAAAATATCGATTCTTACCTAATGTTCTCTGGAACGCACAACGCGGCACGGAAACGCTGGAACTCCTCAATGACCTCCTTTGCTCCCTCCTGCACGTGGACAAGGACACGTGGTAGTCAACACACACACACACACATATATTATTATAATAGTTTTAGTTTTAGTTTGTTGTTTTTAGTCCACTTCCGATTAGCATCATATCCGATCTCCAGTTTAGGTTGAAAGGGAAGGGAGTTGGGCAAATATCCATGGGCAGTCCACCTCAGTCTTGAGTCGCTCGAGAAGAGACGATAGGAAACGGTGCTGCTTGATAACGTTGATGGCTCCGTGGTTACTCCTCCTTTTATCGAAATTGAGATACAAAATATCGGTAGACACCATCTGTGCCCCATAACATAACGGTAAGATCTCTTAGGATCGTGGATCGGGCGGTCAAGGATGAACGTGGAAAGTACCTCCATCCCCTCACGCTTGTGCTGGGCGGCGTCGTTCACAAGCTTTTGCGCCGAAATGATAAGTCTGTGTATTTTTTTTTTGATCCCAAAAATGCACACAGCCAGAACAAATTCAGAATTTTGGGTATCCCCGAATGGCGAATAATGCAAGCCAACCAACCTCTCCGCGGTGAATTTGGTGTTCCAGATAAAGTCCTTCAGCCACTGCACGATACGCTCATACTTGCTCACCTGTGACGAGCCGTTTACGCGTGAGTCCATCACGTCGACCTGCACTTACAGGCAATTTAAGGGAGGAGGGAAGGGCTAGGCCGTGCGATCGATCCAAGACCACAGGGCAGCGCGTTACCTCGGACTTGAGGTTCAGGACAACAGCCTGCGCAAACGTTCCGCAGGAGAACGCGCGCCCGTCGCGGCCTAGCGTGCTCTTGGCGGACAACGTATCCGCGTTCAACTGCGACACCACCTCCTCGTGCGAGAGCTCGGTCCCCGACTCCTGCACGATGGGCGCCTGTGGGGGG
>CDFF01071200.1:20217-52410 GCA_000826265.1 Acanthamoeba culbertsoni
GGGGAGGGGGGGAGGGTCGCGTGAGTCCTGTTTCCTTGCGCAGCTAAGAGAGACAAGCGAGAGCAGGCCACAATCCGAACCTCGAACAGGGCATCGAGGTACAGTCCCAAGAAGGGCCTGTAGCGGTCTTCCAGATTGGTGGTGTCGATGAGCACGGTGGTGGAAATGAAGAGCGAGGGAATGTTGTCAAACTGCACGAAGAAAGGCGGCAGCTCTCCATCGCCCGCTGGGCCATGATTGAGGACCTTGGCCTTGAGCCTCAGGTTGTCCTCGGTGTTGGCCGGCGGCCTGTGGTTGCGGTAAGTGGAGATGGGAATCATGGGGATCTTGCTCGTGTCCGGAATAGGAAATTTCTCTGCACCAAAAGAAAATACAGAGAGAAAATGAGTGCGGGGCCAAGAGAGAGGAGGCATCCATTCGCGGATGGTACCAAGCTCCTCGACAGGTATCTCCACTTCGTTGGCTGCGATGGCCGCTTCGAGCTCCTCACCGAGCTGCTTCAGCTTCTCCTGGCCAAGAGCCTCAGCCTGCACAGAGATTTGTTTATTGCCGTACATTTGGCCAGCACAGTGAGGAGGTCTACTTCAACCAAACAGGAGAAGGCGTATGAAAGTGCGATACCTGGGCGGCCACCCTGCGCTCTTCGTCCTGCGCGAGCTGCTTGGCATAGTCCGCGGATGGCTTGCCCAGCACGAACGCATAGGACTGATCCAACAGAGTTCTGGAGACCATCGGGTTAGCCAGCGCCAGAGGCAGGGCAGGGCAGGGCCAGCAGGGGCGAAGGAATGGGTACTTCTTGATGAGGTCCGTCCAAAATAGGCTATCCTTCAGCTTGAGCGCCGCCAGGCGGGCAGTCTCTTGCAAATAGTCGGGAAGCTGGGCCGGCTTGCCGTAGAGGAAGTCGGAGATGAACTTGAGCGCCAGCGTATCGTGTGGCCGCGTCTCGAGCGCGCTCAGATACTTCAGGTATTGGCGGTGGATGACAGCTGCCATTCTGTCCATGTCGACCCCCTCTTCGACGACCTTCTTAATCACATCGAAGAAGGCGTCCTTGAGTCCGCCAAGCTTCTCCACCGGAGCGCTCTCAAAGTGCAGGTACTTGAAACTGGAGTCAGCAAAGGACAAGAATGGTATTATGAGTGCCGTTGGCATACCTGAACGAAGACAGCGTTTTCGCAGAAGGAGAAGTCGATATCCGAGCAGAAGGGCTCTGCAGTGTCGACCAGAGCCTTTTGCAACGGCGCCACGGCCGACTCAGTGAGGTATTCCCACATCACGCGGAGCGCGCTGATTTGCTCAAAGTCCTGTAACAAGTTGTTTGACGTCACACGAATTGTTCACGAATCCTTTCCCACAGTGGGGCCCGTACGTCGTAGCGGGGACCACGCCAGGCGACCATGGCCTCGCCGATCTCTTCATCATCGGCAGGGAAGGGGATTTCGATGACGGCGGTCTCCTCAAAGGGCGGCACTGGAGAAGACCAGGGACGCTCCATGGGCGCAAGCGCTCCCTATAGGAGTAAGGAGAGCCAGAGTGATGACAAAGGCCATTTCTTGAGGTTTGAGGGGGGGGGAGAGCCTTACCTTAGAGACGATATTGTCCTCAAAGGGAGCGAGGACCTTGAAGAGCTGCTCAGGATCGACCTTGCCGTTGACGATGAGGCACAAGTTATCCGGTCTGTAAAACGCCTTGTGATAGTCCTGCACTGTTTTTGGCGAGTGAATGTTGGACTCTTAGTCACAATTTGTCGCATCAACCCCTTCGTGTGTCATCCTACCTTGCTTGGCGATGAGCTTTCTGAGATCGGCCATCATGCCTCCCGTCTCATACTTAAAGCCGCAGTCGCCGGGATACACAATGTCCAACATCCTGTAAAAGGCATGCATTGAGCAAGCTACTCGAAGCCAGGCTTCATGAATGGTGTGAGACTTACTTGCGGTGCAGTATGGAGTAGCTCTGGTTCTCCCGCGCTTGCATCTCGCAGTAGACGACACCAGCGTCTTCGCCCTCCGAAGTGATGTGGTGCACTTCGGTATGGAAACCCTGAATTGCCGTAGCACAGGCATGAGATGAAGTCGGCTTTTGGGTGGGAGACCTGTACAGTGTCCGTGAGCGTGGGGTAGAGGATGTGGTCAAGATAGACGGGCAACAAATTGAGGAAGCCTTCGCTGCCGGCTATCTCGATAGTGTAACATGTGTGGTCCACGTCGGTCCAGGCATCTGGGAGAATCGAAGAGCGAGTAAGCAGACATTCCTCGCCACCAAGCAGGGCGCATGTTGCGTTAATAACGCACTAGTGCCGCGAGCCAAGCAACGATTGGCAAGCGAGTCGAGTACACCCTTGTAGGGATACTGTTCCGACCCCAAGAAGATTAAGTGCTCCAGTGTGTGCGGAAGACTTGCAAGGCACAAGCACGGTTAGCCAATTTAATAGCAGCTGCAGTCCGTTCCAAACGCAGCATGCGTACCCAAAGTTGTCGTGTGCTTCCGTCGGCAGAGCGAAGTAGCCATAAACTAGAGGACCTTTAAATTCAACATCAGTAAAAGTTGAGCACTTCGATCTTCGAGTGTTGCTTTAGAATTCGTTGTTACCTTCTATTTCGGCCATTGCCAGGGTAAGGCCACTCTTTTGCGAGCGAAACTTACGGATAGGAACGCCATCGATAACAAAGTCCTCAAGTACTTCCCACCAGTTGCTTACGATCTTCGCCATGGTTGATCAGCTCCAAAAGAAACTCAGGAAAAACTATTTCCAATTATTTGTGCTGAAGCACAACATGCGTGCGCTTCTGTTGGCGGCAGGTCTATTGCTGCTGATCACGGGCACGTGTGCAGATCTAGAACCACTGACTGAACTTGAGTACGAACAAAATCGGCCTCTAATTCTCAAACTCGGGATAACATCTCAACCTCCCAATTCTCAGCTTAAAGGAGGCTGGCCTTCTTTGCTCTGGCACTAAGTCGCGTGCTGCTCGGCTAAGTCTCGATGAGGTATGTTGCCCCTCTCAAACAACGGTCTCTCCTTTCTCAGACGTCGAACACTCTACACCCTTGTAGAATGTGCATCCGGAGGTGGCACGGGAGGGTTACGAGTTACCAGCAAGCTGCCCATTCGCACAAGCCAACGACATGCTCCTACCGCTCGAGTCTCATAAGATATCGCGGTCTAGTGACAGGTTGCGTTCACCTTCTCTTCGCTCGCCCTCTTCCTTTCTCTTTTCGTCCTCCCTCTCCATGTTGGGCCAGCACCCGCCCTTTCCACTTCACCACAATATCTACGGGGAGCCACGACAACCTGCTGCATCCAAGGGAAATGAAAACGCGAAATCAGATATTGATAGCGATGAGAAAGAAGGAGAGCAACACTACAGGTGACGCCCACCTTCCCGATCTTGCTCCTCGCATATGGAGAGAGCGGGGTCGGCACGGTGGGCGTCCCTTCCGAACCGGTTTACCGCTCTCTTGCTCATTCTGCTTCTCTCTCTTGGTTCCTCTGGTACGGGTAGGTGGAAATGTCGCCTGTGCAAGCGATCCTTCGCCGCAGAGGAGTATCTGGATCTGCACCTCAAGAAAAAGCATCCTGAGGTGTGGAACGAAGCGGCGGGAACATGCCTGGGAGACTTTTGCGACATATTAAAGTGTCATGAGTACCAGGAAAAGGAGAAGCTTCCTCCTGTGGGTACAGCCGCGCTCGGCTGTACTCCAGCTCACATAGAAAAGCGTAAGTTCGAGTGTAAGGTATGTTCGAGCCACACGGACTAGTCTACCGAGACGTGCATATTTTCGGCTAAGCTTCCTCAATTTGTGTGCCTGTCCATCATGATCACCATCAGGGCATCATGCACAAGTGCTTCCCGCCAGAGGCCGGAGAAGTCGCACACCGGCTAAACACCCACTTCACGCGCCTCTTCTGTGATGAGCTGTCGTGTGCTCCCACGGAATCAAAACGAGTACGCATTCACAGATTCCACGGACCCCTACCGGATTGATTGATTAATTGATTGACAACAACATGCCACTTTCACCGCCGTCTCAGACCAGGTGGACGAAGGTGGGTAACGTATTATGGTGGATCTTAGCGGCGGCAGTGGCCGTGGGTCTCATAATCTTCTACGGTATCGCCTGGTTGTATAGACGGTGCGCAGCTGCTGCTACCCCTTCGGACCTTTCATTACACAGATTGAGATAGTTGCTCTATATATGCCAGCAATCAGCGATTGAGTAGTGATCTACGACGACTATCCTCAAAGCGGCAGATATCACGCCTGCGCGCATGGGGCAAGGTGAAGGGCTATTGACGACACACACAAAGAAAACTCATCAAGCATAAGAAAGTCCAGCTGTTGCCGTTAACCCGGCTCAACCGTCGCACGTGACCCGTCTTCCCTCGTGTGGCTCTGGAATTTTAAACCCACGCTTCGTATGGGGGCCTAATAAAACAAACCGGCCTCGCGCGGTGTTCGTCAACCTTGTCTCCCTTGTGCCAAGGGCGCTTTGCGCTCCTCTGAAGCCTGTACGGTGAGCGGATACGTTCGCCATGCTGAAAGGAGGTTCTGCCTTACTGGACAGAGAGTTACCAGAAGACGCCTGTAACGTCCTCCCTCCTTCCCACATCCGGCAAGTACTTCGCTTTTAGTGCTAAGTCAACAATCTTGTTCCGTTCGCTTCGCTTCGCTTTTTCCTTTTTATTTTTTATTTAATCAGGTGATTCCAGCCTATACAGATCAAACCCTGTGTCTCTGAGAAGATCTACTCTCGGCGCACAGGTACGTCACCCAAAAATCTGTGTGGAAGACACGAGAAATTAAGTTTGTCGCCTGCAGACAGACGAGCAAGATGATCCGATAAGTTCCCGAACGCCCAGAACAGGTATGCCCTCTGTTCGTTGTGTGTTTAGGAAATGGAACTGATAAGCGTCCTGCTAGCCACAGACGCCGTCAGTGACGATGACACATACCAGCTATCCGATATACCTATAGAAAAGGTGCTCCACTTGTTGTTGTTGTTGTTGTTGTTGTTGTTGTTGTTGTTGTTGTTGTTGTTGTTGTTGTTGTTGTTGTTGTTGTTGTTGTTGGTTGTGTCTTTGTCGAATACTCGCTAACACATACCCCTGTAGGAGCTATCGAGGAACTACACAGCTGTCCCTCAGCATCTGTTCGACAGCCCACTCTCACACCATGTATATAAAAACACTGTAACTGGTAAGCATGGTTAGCCTTCTGCTGTTTATTCCCCACGTCTAATTACCCTTCCCTCCGTTATAACGGTTGTCTACAGGCGTCAAGGACCCAGCTGTTCGACGTCGCAAGAAAGTGATATCAGAGGACGATAGTGATGACAAGGAATGGAGTGGCGATCCCAAGTCCCCGCTTTCGTGTCCGTCATCGCCATCCTTGTCGGCTTCGCCCCTTGCAGCCGCTTCCGGCCGTAGCCGAGTACCGAGCTGCGCGGCCGATGATTGGGAGAACGAAGCCGACGACCCCGAGCCGCTTGTGGGCAAGGGCAAGGAGGCCAAGTCGCATGCGGGCAAGAAAGGCAAGCAGAACAAGGACGGAAGCAAGAGGGACAAGAAGAGCGGGAAAGCCGAGGAGAAGGAGACGGAGAGCCGATCACCGCGGGGCAAGGCGAGGCAAACCGAGGCGGCAGGCCACAAGCAGGGAAACACCGGCATCATGACCCTTGCCAGTGCTATCGCTGCGGCCAATGGCAGTCTCAGTTCGCCGAGCAGCGGCGTCGGCCGGACCTCCTCCAGCTCCCAATACGGCTCCACCATTGTACGCAAGGGGAGGGGGCGCCGCAGAATGGGGGGGGGAGGAGAGAACAAGCCCCAGTGGCTGATGCTGTGTGATGTTTGCACACAGGAAATCTTCACGGGGGAGACAGAGGAAGAGAGGCGGCTGGCGAGGAAGCGACGCAAGCAGGAATCGCTCGCGCGATCCAAAAGCGAACGCAACGCACGAAAGGAACGGGAAAAAAGAGAAAAGGATATAAAAAAGATGAAGAAAAAGGAAAAGGGCAAGGAAAAGAAGAAGAGCTCCGGGTTGTCCCGAAGCAGCGAATCGGAGAAGCGGAAATCGACCGGGGGGATCAAGTCTGACCTGCTCAGGGAGAGACTGGCTTCCCGCAACAGCCGGCGAGACAGCTTCAACGAGTATCTTAGCCCCAACCTGCCGTCGCGCGGTTCAACCGATCTCTCGTCTCGCGGCTCTCCCAGGTACACCTCTCAGACCATCGTGTTCATCTTGAACCCCCCCTCCCCCGCGAGAACAAGGCGGAAAGGCCTTACATTGCCCCTCCTCCCTCACACTCCTACGTATGACATATAGTTTGTCCTCCTTTTCCAACTCGTCGCTGTCATCGGGTTCGTCGGACGATGGCCGAGAATCGCCCACTCCGGTCCGGTTCACGGGTGCGGTAGCCACGACACGCGCGCGCGCGCACACGCCACGCGCCTTCACCGATGGACTGACCGAGTGTGTGTGTGTGTGTGTCTGTAATCTGTTTTCGACCGGTCCGTTCAGCTGGAGGAGAAAAGGGCAGCGCCGAGGTCAAGATCATTCACGTCAGGACGCTGGAGTTGTGCGCGCAGCTCAAGACGCTCATCCTGAAGGTGTGCAAGCACAACCAGCGGAAGAGCCTCCTAACCAAGGACGACGTCGACCGTCTCAAATACCTGTACGAGACCGTCCATCTCATCAACTTCTACGTGTCTTCGCAGTCCCAGGAAATCCGCAAAATCAGGTTCGAAGAGAGATCTACAGAGAGCAGAGATTTTTCTCTTTTTGGCTGTATATTATTATTATTATTATTATTATTATTATTATTATTATTATTATTATTATTATTAGTATTATTGACCATGTAATTGGACAGAGCATATAGCCTGTTGCTGTTTCCGCTGTACGACGCCCTGCTGCAAACCCACAAAATGGTCGGAGAGATATACAAGTAAATATCCCTCTCTTCCCTTTCGTTAATATGCACATAGCATGTTACATTTTTTTTGTTACATTTTTTTTAATATTTTGTTAAACAATTCTCTGTTGACGTGGTCACCATTAATTTACTTAATGCACTCGGCAGGGGAACGGCGCCGGTGACGGAGAACTTCGATATCTTCGAGCTGACGCTGCGTCGGTATCTGGAGCAGTCCAATCGGCTGTTCCCGCTGGGCGGCGACGACCGCGAGCGCCCGGATCCGCCCTCGCAGTGCATCGAAGACAAGAAGGCGCGCAAGGCGTGGGAGCGGAACGTCGGCGCCGATGTCTACTTCACCCCCTTCGCCAGCTTCATCAAGAAGGTAACGGCGCGAGTGCGATGGACAGACGAGTTCCTGAGTCCGCAAAAGGGGGAAAACTCACTCTGGACGTCGCTGCGGTGATGGGATGGGATGGGATGTGTTTGTGTTTGTGGGAAAGGTAGTGGAGGCCGAATTCCCGGAGGCTGGCAAGGATGAGAACTTCCACGAACACCTGCAGTATTTCCTCAACTTCCCAGGTACATGCTTCCCTTCCCTTCCCTTCCCTTCCCTTCCCTTCCCTTCCGGCCTGAGGATGAAGGCTGACCTGTGCGTTGCACGCGATGTGCAGCGGATGACATGGTGACAGTGTACAAATGGAATCTGCTGATACGGCTATTCGGACCGTACGAGCAATTCACCCAAAATTTCCGCACGCTCGTGCTAGAGCGCGGCTTCCTGGGACTCATCAACCGAATCAAGGTGCGTTACATTGCTACGCTTCCCACCTTGACAAGTCGTTCTGTACTGACGCACTGAGTTTTTAGGCTCAGGAGATCTTGCTGCTCGACAGCAGCCCAACGTGCTTGCTGCTAATCCGCTTCTCGCGAACCGAACCAGAGTTTCTGGCGTTCAGCTACAAGGATGAGCAGGGGCGCATACGGCACAGCCTCAACAAAGAAGAGTCCGACTCGAAGGTTTGCTGTGATTTGTGATTTGTGATTTGCCGTTCGTTTCGTGACGTGTGACCCCTTCCTTCGTCATCAGCTGCCAGTTCCGGTGGCGGAATACGTACGGCGGAAGTTCCCGCAGTTCAGCATGGTTGGGCAGCGTTTGAACGTACGGACGGTCCTGGCGAGGCGGGAACGGCTGTGGGGACTCAACGAATATGCCAGGCAGGCCACGTCCAATGCTTACATTCTACCCGCATTGCGCGAAGAGATGAACGGGGACGAGGCCACAACGAAATAAGCACAGTGTTTATTCTATCTATTCTATGCGTGCAATTCAATTCAATGGAATGGAAGAAGGACTAGTCTCAGTTTTCCTGCTGACCGCACACCTCAGCGCAGATGCTCTTGCAACCCACAGTCTGGCAGAAGCTATTACATGGAAATGGGACATGCGTTAAACGACGTCGTGGCTTCAGATATGGTGGTATAGACGCACCAGAGGCCACAGCCCTCGAGGGATTCCAGCTTGGAGAGGATGCACTCTAGGTTCTCCCAGCCACATGTCTTGACGGCCTCAGCAGTGTCGACAGCGCACTCCACCTTCTTGGGGAGAGGGCAGGTGCCTCCCATTTTCGCAACAGAGTCTACCACAGACCTAGTGTTTTGCATCCTGGGGCACTTCTCCATGCAGGTAGTAAGCTCCTTAAGGGCAGGGTTGTTGAGGCTGAAGGCAAGCGTGATAAGCCAAAGGAAACAAGCAGATCGTTCGAGAAGGGAGACCGTACTCAAGATTTCCGTGGCAGCTGTCTGAGCATTCTCCGAGAGGGCAACGCACTGGGAAAGAGGCACCACTCATTAAAGAAAGCTTCAATAAGATCTTGCGGGAACAGTGTGAAGGTACTGATGCACATCATGGAGTGCTTGCAATCTTCATTCCTGACGCAAGCCTGAATCTCAGTTTGGCAGTTATGGACCAGACACCTGGTTGCTTCTGAATCTCGCTGTGCCTGTACTGCCACTACGGGACATTGTCAACAGAGAAGTGGTCCAACCACAAGAAGTTGTAAGGTAAGGTAAGCCATACCCACGAGAGCCACACAGACAAGAAGGGCTACAATGAAACGCATCTTGTTACCGGTTAGAGGGAATAACAACTACTGCTGTTGCTGGATATCAGTTTAGGTAGGTTGCCTTGTTTATGAGCCGGCCTTCTCCTATAGGCTCTCAAACGACTCTTACAGTCGACGGAAAAAGAATTTCTTTGCTTTTATTGTCCAGACGCTTTCCTCCAGGAGAGCTTCCGCGCTGGCTTGGTTCTGTGCCATTGCACATTCAGTCTGGAAAAAAGAAAAAGAAAAAAAAAGGGGGGATGTAAGCAAAAGAAGAAAATTGGTGTTGGCCACCAGGAGGAAACGCACTTCGTCTTGGTCTCGCTGAGTTTGCGCTGCGCCACCTCAGAGAGGGCTCCGAAGGGAACCACGCGCTTGTCCGCTCCCGCACCTGTTGTAATGCAGACTCGCATCAGACGATAATTAAAAAAAGGAAGCGCTGAAGCCGGCGGCATACCGAGGGTGGTCGCAGCCTCGAATATGTTGGCCGAGTAGGACTGTGACAGATAGATGTAGAGGTTGCCTTTCACCACCTCGCTCCTCTCGAGGCCCAGAAGAGGGAAGCTCCAGATAGAGTCTTTGGGCGCGTCGAGGTTGACAAAGTAGACCGACCTGTCCGAGCAGAGGAGCGTATGGGGTGTCCCTAATCCCCCCCCCCACTCGCATGAGCCACACGGAATCGTCTTTTGTGCCCCCTCCCCCAAAACAGACATACCGCTCACGGGCGCGGTGAGGTGCCACAGGTAGTGTTCGTTGCGATGTGCCTCCTCGTCCATAAGGTTGAGGATGTACTTGGCCTGCGACTTGTCCTTGTCGTAGGGCGTAAGCACGTTGTCCTCTCCTATGTACCGCGGGTAGCGGACGCGCTCCCTGGCCTGATCGCTGCCGAGGAAGGTAGTCGTGTTCTTGATGCCGTCCGCCGTCTGCGAGATCAAATCGAACGTGCCGGCCAGCGGCTTCGCTGCGATGCCCACAACCCCTGCGCAGCCGCCAAGGCCGTGCGCGTTTAGACGGGTGACTGGCCAGTCTTGCTTTTTCGGCGAAGAGGAGAGGGCGGCCAACGTACCCTTGCCTATGCCCTTGCCCAGACCCACCAGGCCTTCCTCCTTGGCGCCCTTGATGGGCTGCACGAGCACGCCGGTGGCGCCGTGCCACAGACCCTTACCGAAGTCTCGGATGCCTGCAGGAAGAAGGACGTCTCAGTTTGCATTGCTGGCGCGCGAAGGATATTTCTAAAAGAGGGGGGGGGCTCGCGCACCGTAGGCGACGCCTTCAGCAGCATGGCGCGGCTTATCGCGAGAGGCCTTCTCCCTATCACGCAGATAATCGGTATCAAACGAAAGAGTGGCCGCGCCCCGCCCGAGACTTCCCGTAAACTGTGAAAAAAAAAAGGGGGGGGAGGTGAGCAGGACACGGTGCAAATGCAACTCAACCAGTGAAACGGATCGTACCTTTCCGGCCGAGTTGAAGACGCCCTGTGCGAAGTTGCCGACGAGCGAGCCGGCGCCCTTGGCCATGCCCTTGGCGAACTCTTGCGGGTCGGCCTTGACCAGTCCCTGGGCCGGCTCGTAGAAGAAGTCGTACACGCCCGTGCCCAGATTGTTCACCAGCGACAGCGGCGAGCCCAGGAATTCGAACGAGCCCAGGATCATGTACACCTGCAGATGCACGCCCACGGCTGTTCGTTAGCGGCTTTCTTGCGGTTCGGCGGAAAATTCAGCAGCTGAAGCCCGACCTGATTGAGCAGCTGGCTCTTGTAGTGTTCCTTGACCAGGCCGACGAATTCCTCGCGAGTCTTGAACACGTTCCTCAGACCCAGCATGCTAAATGGGAAGAGGAAGGGAAACGGGGAAGGGGAGAGAAGGAACGACTGAGTCCCGATACATGGAAGGGACGGGGCGGGGGGGGGGAAGAAGCGTACTTGAGCCTGATCTGAGCGCGGTCGATGTTGGTCAGGGCGCCGCCGGAGAACGAGAGGACCTTGTTCAGGATATCGTCCGACTTGACGCCAGGTACCGACGCGAACGAAAGCACGATCGAGATCGGGTTCAGGAAGAACAGGCCTGTAGGGAACGATATATCGTCTGTGTTGCATCCACGACGATGATGCTGGGCGTACTTATGTAAAGCATGCGAGCGTCGACGGCCTGCTTGGTGGGCGCGAAGATGGACTTGCGCTCCTCGATGACGGGCTTGGCTCTGGAGATCCGTGAGGAGGACCTGCGGTACGTGCTGCGCTTGCTGAGCGTGAATGCGTCGTCTCGTAGGATTGTGAGCTCCTCCTGCGCGCGCGTTGTTGGACGAAAAGCAGAGAGGTAAGGCAACCGTCGAGTTCATGACACGAGACGATCTTCAACGCGCGCATAATAAGCAAGAGAAGGGTACCGATTCGCTTTGTGCTGCAGTGTCGGCTGAGGCCGAGTGGAAGACGGGCGACTTCATGACGACGTCCAGGAATTCCTTGGCGCGCACGATGAACATACCGTCCACAGACACCTGTACGCGGCAATATATTGGGCTACGTGTGAGTAATGCTCAATCCTAATGCGAGAGAGAGAGAGAGAGAGAGGAGAGAGAGAGAGAGAGAGAGAGAGAGAATAGAAGAGCGGAAGGAGAAAGAGGAGTCACCGACCTCGATCTCCTGCATGGCGAAGGTGATGGCGTGGAAGTAGTCCACGTCGCAGGCCACCGCTCTATGAAGCGTAAACTGAAGGAACGGGATGAGCGCCTTGTCCGCCCCATCTCCGACATCCTGGTAATTCGAATCACGACGGTTCAGTGACGAGGAGATTGCGAGATCGCGACAATGAAAGCAGGAAGCAAGCGGGGAGAGAGACTCAAACCTTGAACACGGGATATATGAGGATGGGGAATCGCGCTCCGTAGAGCTGATTGTCGACCTATCGAGGACATCAAGACATGCGAAACGAAACTCGCGCTTAAGGAAAAACAATCATATATATATTTTTATATAAAACAAACCTGGAATCGGCCGACATGGAGTTCGAGCTGCTGGTTGAGGTTCGTCGCCAATACGTCGAGCTGCGCACGGCGCGATTCAAGTCAGGCTTACTGGGCGCAGGGTGGGAGGAGGGAAGAAGGCGACGGACATACATGCACATTGGACATGGAAAGGTAGAGGAGCTCCTGCGGCGTGTCGTCGATCAACGAAAGGCCGAGCCTGTGTATGCATCACACACACACACACGAGAGAGAGAGAGAGATAGAGAGAGAGAGAGAGAGAGAGAGAGAGAGAGAGCAGAGAGCTTGGATTGAGAATTGACATCTCGGATAGCAATGTGTGGAAGGAGGAGGCCCGCACCCAGCCAGGTCCAAATGTAGCTCGAACTGGTTGACCTCATTCTCGGCGAGGGCTGTAATGGCTGTGCTCGAGCCCAGGCGCGCCAGCTCGCTCTTGGGCACTTTGGCGAGGTGGTCCGTTTCCTATATTTTTGGTTGTTGTTGTTGTTGTTGTTGTTGTTGTTGTTGTTGTTGTTGTTGTTGTTGTTGTTGTTGTTGCGCAGAGAGGGTTTTCGTTGAGACCAAATGTGTTCCACTCACTGTGTGTTACAGTAGGGGTGTGACGAGCAACGTCGAAAGTACCTCGGCGTAGTTATGTAGGTGCGTGTTCTGGTCGGTCACTCGCAGTACCTTCGTGGGGCCTGCCCCACCATTCCACAGTCGTCAATTAACAGAGAAAGGACGCCACAGACTGGGAGTTGCGGGAATGTGGTGGGTGGGGCAGGGATGTGGCGCGTACCCGAGGGGAGCACGCGAATGAGGATGTGGCGCGGGTCACGGTACTGTGTCTTGGGGATGCGTATTTCGTGGAATTCACGGCGTGGCGTGAACTCGTCCAGGCAGAACTCGCGCACCTCTGCCGTTCCTTGGATCTGCAGCATCAGCCTGCGCATCCCTCATGTCAGTTTCCCATTCAGGCAGCTGCATCGAAAACCGTGCCACAATTACCTTTTTTCTGGTACTGAGGGCTCGTCCCATGCGAAGGGAATCGAAGAGTGAGGCGCGACGCTTTCCCACTTGCTCTGGCGATCGCCTAGGGAATGATGCGCGACATCGCATACGCGTTAGTGATGAATTTTTATCGCAGTTCAATTCACTTATTCATGCATTGTTAAGGGGCGTTACTCTTCTGACAGATGAGCAGGGTCTCATCGGCACGGTTTTCGATGCGGTAGAGAGGATAGCCTGCGCTCTCGGCCTTCAGGAACATGAACACGGTGGGCGACTCCAGTTTCCCCTCCACGCGCAAGATCACATTATCGCCGCTGGGGGGTGGGTGGGTGGTGATTTGCGAGCGTGTTAACATAACATTGAAAAAACGGACAAATCAACGAGAAGCAAGTCCAATCGTTGACAGCGAGAAATGTTTGATACGGACCTTTGGTTATTCTTGATTTTAATCGATAGCTGGCCTATCTCAAGCGGAAAGCCGCCAGACCACTCAGAATGCGAGTTCACCAGCCGTACGCGGATCTGCCGTCAAGAAGAAACAGATTACGGGTTGGTCGGACATGGAAGGAGGGAGGGAGGGAGAGAATGTGTGTGTGTGTGTGTGTGTGTGTGAGAGAGAGAGAGAGAGAGCGAGAGAGAGAGAGAGAAGTACGAGAGGAAGCTTCTCGGCCGTGCGATAGTCGCTCCAGATGAAGGGCAGCGACTCGCCGGGAAGAACAGAGTAGACCTCGTTCGTGGCCACTTGGTTGATGAGCAGTGTGTCGTTGTACTGGTTGACGATGACGTAGTGGTGCGTGAACTCGACGCACTTGGTGCGCCAGAACTTGTCCGGGGCGGGATAGATCTTGAGACCCACGACGAACCCCTTGGTGGGCCGGCCCTGAAGTACCCGACAATGACGAAGCGGTTACATGCCCGTGTTCGTGCGGATTACTATGGGTAGGTGTGGTCCCCCCACATTGACCCACGCGTGCAAGTACCTTCACCTCCTTGTCGACCATAAAGGTCTTGCCGGACGTGTTCTGGGCGGCCATGGCGATGCCCTTACTCCATCGCGAGTCGGCAATCTTGATTTCCAACTGCCGCTTGCGTTCAATGCCCGAGATGAACGTGAAGGGCAGCGGCCGCTCCGCCGCGTCAAGGTAATCCCTAAAGAACCAATCTCGGGGCTCCCCTGTGCCGTACTGCGGTAAGCATATCATAATAATAATAGTAATAATAATAATAATAATAATAATAACAATAATAATAATAACAACACAGTAACGATATTATAAACACTCCAAAGCCGCGTGCGCACCTCGGAGATCCCAGATAGAGGGACCGGACTTCTCGGCGACCTGACCGGGGGCGGGCTCGGAAGCGCCCAGGCCCGCCGGCTGGCGATAGAGGAGACGCATGCCGGTCTTGTTGATCAGCCAGAACTCGGTCTCGAAGGATATTTTCTTCACCCCTGCGAGTAAGTAGGCGGATAGAGGAAAGAGAGAGTTACCGAATCATCCTGGCGTTCCGGGGGGAGGGGAGCGTTCGTTCACAGATGAGATGTACCGTTGTTGGTGAGCTTGGCTCGTACGTTGACCCGAAGGGGCAGCCTGGCCTTGTCCCGCATCTCAATACTGTCTGCGACGTCCGTGTTGATGGTCACCGGGGTGCTCCAGTCGAAACCTGCAGGTGTTCGTTCGTTCGTTCGTTCGTTCATGGTGAGTGTGATCCCGCCTCGTACACCGTGTGACCGTTTCCTCATTGTAACTTACCGTCCATACGGATCGACACCTGATAGTCGGCCTCAGGTTCGAAGACGTGCAGCGGTATCTTCTCTCCCTTTGCGATGTGTCCATGGCTCACTTTCTGGCGTCCACGGTCTCTAGTCACGTAGGCTTCGTACTGCGCAAGACAAACGGTGAGTTGCCATGTCCTGTGGCGAAGCCAAAGCGTGGCGGGGAGGTACCTCGATTGTCAACGGAAGCAGGTTCTCGATCTGGAAGGGAGGGCAGACTGTGATACGGTAGGGAAGTCGCTCCTCCATCTCTGGGTCATGCACTTCATCTTTTTTCACCACAACTTGGAAGATGTGGTAGGGACCTTTAGGGAGGGGAAGGGAATAAGCAGTCCATCATCAGTCCAGGCAAGCACAACATCAGGGCAGAAGAGATCTCTCTCGGCACCTCGCTTTGCGATAGGGTCCTCGTTGGCGCAGATCATGAGGCCGGCTTTCTTCTCAAGCCTCGAGCATACCAGCTTCTGCTTGGTGTACCTGGGGATTCCGGTAATGGGCGACTGCTCCTGTGGAGACCACATTGTAAGGAGAAGGATAAACAACCCCCCCCCTCCCCGTTGGCAAACGCATGGCATTGCGTACTCGAGGATTGAACGAAGGCTGGAAGCGAACGGCGCCATGGGTCGCCAGCTCCAAGGGCAGGTACACCGATCTGCATCGGTACCGATGCATCAGCGGTGATAAGCGCCCAACCTATCTAGGAATGGACGGGGCCCGGGGGGGGGATATACCCGTTGGGCTCGATGCTCAAAGGCGCCACGCTGGAGTAGACCCTGATGTCCTCAGGCATCTCCACGATCACATTCTTCAGACGCGCTGGCGGTTAGTGCGGGACATGAAGACAAAGCCTGACTCATGGGGGAATGGACATCACACCAGAGCACGCTCGGTGAAGTTGATCACTTGCACGTTGGAGGCGAAGGTAAGCAGGAAGCTTCCTTCGCGCATGGTCACCGAGTAGAGCAGTTTGATGTGGGCGTGTCCCACGTCGAGGACATGGGTGCCCAGCTGATCGATGATGATGTTGTCTATAGGCTTGTACTCGCCATGCACTTGAATCGTGAGCGTCTTGTTGGCTTTGCGTCGTTCCTTGGTATCCAGCCTGGGGAGGGCTCGATTAGACTCTGCGTGTCATGGTAAACACTAGTGTTGTGTTGTGACTGACCGTCTCTGCTTCATATGGGGGAAGCGAATGGGCATGGCTTGTTCCTCCCCTTTTTCCAAGGCGAGCACAGTTTTATCATCCGAGAGCCAATACCACATTTTCTGTCGGGCGGTTGGTAAGTGAAGGTATCAACAGCAATCAGATTACTGTAATATTACAGCTATAATTAATCGTGGAAATAAAAATAATAGAATACCTGTCCAGTTTCGTTCTTGATGTAGTACGGGTGATATTCGATGGACTTGGCGTTCTCTTCGGCGAAGGAGTCGTCCTGCCACACCTCCAGGACGTCCATGGCGGTCTCCAGGAACGGGCGCGTAATGTTGAGCTCCAGTTTCTGGGCGGCCCTGGATGATCGTTCGAGCGAAGGGAGAAAGAGGGTCACAGATCGATTTATCGCTAGCTGGTAAAAAGAAGGACACATAGAGCTCAGACAGGTACCTGAACGAGACATTGTGCCCGTTAACGCGCGAGTACTTCAGCTCAAAGTCGAACTGCTCGAGCATGGGCTCCCAGGCCTGTCCAAACAAAAAAAAAGGGAAAAAAGGGAAAAAAGAAAAAAACCATGAAAAACACTCGTGGGGTTTCCAACTCTCTCTCTCTCTCGCGCGTCACATCAAAGACGTACGTTGTAGAGGAGGTTGAAGTAGTTGGCTGTGATTGCCGTGTTTACATGGGTAGTCAGGTAGTTGGACCAGTCCGTGACGTCGATTTTGCTGCAGAGGATATAGTTGCGGTAATAACGATACACAATACATCTCATCAGATCAAAAAATTGCAATCCGAAGGCGGGCTGTGAAAGGGACGGGAATGGTGCAATACCTCTGGGCCAAGCTGAGCTCGAGAAGAGGCGTGTTTTGGCCCATGAAGTCGTTGATCAGATAGACCACAATACCTCCGCTCATGATCGTGAGGGTCTTGATGGCGGTGTCCCGTAACGGGTCAGAGCTGCGGTGTAGATGAGAGGAGTGGCTAAGCGATTGGCCATACCTGCTGCTGAGGATCGTGCTTGGCGACTGCAGTGGGAGTCGCTGGAGTGGTTACAGGCACGTCGTCCGAGGCCCACTGGTCCTCCTCTTTCTCCTTCTCCTTGTCTTTCAACTTCTCGGCAGACTGATCCACGGATGGGGCAGCAGCAGTGGGTTGCTGGAGCTGCTTGATCAGCAGTAGCCACTTGTCTGCGAATGATGAGGGGAGGGGCAATAAACAGGTAAGACACATCTTAATGCTCGCGGAGGAGATAAAGGACTCGAGTCTTGGAAGGGAAGCTGACCGAGGATGTGCATGGCCAATTTATAGTCGTCGATGGAGAGCGTGATGAGGGCTTGGTTGGTTTCGAGGACGATGTCGCAGCGATTGATCGGCTTGTTTAGCTGGGTGAACATGAGCTGGAGGTCCAACGGCTCAATGATGGCCACCTCTCGATCGAACTGCAACGGATGGCATGTCGATGGTCAGCCCACAGAATGTTCACATTCTGTCCATGTTCTGTGGGATGACGCAGTGGTATACCTGCGTGGTGAGGGTGGCCAGCTCTTGCGAGGTAGTCAAGTCTGCCAGCGCTTCATCGGCTTTGTAGCGCTGAGAGTCGAACCGCGCTTTGTTGATTTCAAGGCGCTTCATCACAAGCCTCAGCTTCTGCCCACCTCCCTGCCAAGTGGTATTCACACACATGTGAGTTCACACATGCATGTGTGGTATGCCCATTCAGTCTATTCATTTTTCTGAGCTCGGGAAATACCAATTCAGGGAATATGGTCATGAAATTGAACTCGACGCTTGACTTGGCCACGAAACCGCGCGTCACAAGCTTGGTGTAATCCTCTGCCAATGTCAGTTACAGCGGTACGGTCAGGACAGGACTTGCCATGGCTTGGACACATCATCAAGTTACCCAATATGAGCAGCTCTAGGTCGCGCACGGCAAGCTTCATGTTGATCGGCCCTTCGCCACCGCCGTTGGTGGCCTCAAAGCTGGTCTTGAGCTCGGCGGGCTTGGGCTGGGCCGCGGAGGCCGCGGGCTGGAGCTCATCGGCGGGCTTCATTGCCTGCAGGGTCTTCAGCAGGGCGTCGACCACGCGCATGCTCACTTCCTTGGTCAACAGTAGGGGCTCGGGCACGGCGGCTATGCGAGGCCCGTGCACCCCAAGATAGATCTATCGACGCATGAACAATGATTATTGCTACAATACCACTTCTTCTTTCCCTATATTGGTCTCGGCGCGTACTGTTTGTTTTCCAGTGTAGTCTTTGTAGTATTCGAGGGAGAGCTCTGATACGGAGCCGGAGTTGGACAAAGAGTAACCCAACAGATGCCTGTGGAGGTATGGGCCCGTTAGAGAGTTGACTGCGTTAGAGCAGTGCTACGAGCAGAGGGAATTGGGTTGGAGGAAGAGCTGTGAGAGAGCACGTGCCTGAATTGGTTATCGGTTTCCTTGCGCTCGTCCGCCAGATAGACCGACCCGAGGTCGACGTTGCACGTCATCGACTCATTCGACAGTTGGGAGAAATTGACCGCCAACCGGTTTGCAGCAAGCGATACCAGCCAGTCATCATCGTCTGCATATTCCACACACACACACACACACACCCAACCACCAATCGGTGTTCATATGAATGCCAATTCCATAGATTGGATGAGGGGAAGGGGCGCCCCGTACCCTTGGCGTCACGGGACATGAGCCTCATGCGTATCCTCTCCAGGCTGACCGTAGCCTGGAATTTGGTCCACACCTGCTCGTCGCTGGGCTGTGGCGCAGGCAGCGCGGCCTGCTTGTCCGCCGGTTCTGCACCCGCAGCGGCACCCGGAGAAGAGAGAGAGCCGAGAGCTTGCATCAGACCGTCCTTGCCGTAGAGTTGTCGCAGGTTATCCTCTAGCACGCTGAAGACGAAGTAGGTATGCCTCTCTTGGATGTTGATGTCGATCTGCGCGATCATACGTTGGGGCTGAGCGAACGCCCAATAAAATATAGACAAAGAGAAGTAACATACGTTGGGTATGGCCAGATTCAGGTCCATGTCGGAGTGGCGGTGCGCGGTGTTTTCAATGGCGCGCGTCAAGCTCAAGTTGATCGCTATGTCCGAGATGACTTTATACAGTCCTCTGCGGGTGGATATCAGATATGGATATTGGAGTCTCGTCGGAATAATGCAAATAACGATCACGATAATGATGAGGTACGCACTCAACGATGGTTGACTTCGGTGTTTGTTGTGAGCTGAAAGCGTCTTCGGAAAGGACGCCCGACTCAAGACGCATTTCCTCGATGGCCAGCAGCATCTGGTCCAGTGGATCATCCTGTGGCGAGTGACGGATGAAACCGTTGGAGAGCGTGATGTTTCCCAGATGGGCCACGAGCACATCCCTGGAGAGGGGGGGAAGAGAGTGCGGGAATCAGGGACAATTCCATGTCAGGGACGTGCGGAAGTCGGGTTTCACCTGCTACGGTTGTTTTTGGGTACAATGATGTGTGGATTGGACACTGAGATGTCCAGTTTGAGTAGCTTCTTCCTGTCCTCGTCAGCGGGAGGCTTCTGCTGAGCCTTTTCCTGTGTATGAACGCTCAAATTTGCAAAAAGAAAAGAAAGAAAGGTGGGGAGAAAAAGAAAGTACCTGCGAGGCGCTAAGGGCGGCTGGGCTGTCGGGAGGCGGCGCAAGGGTCGCCTGGATAGTCTTGAGGTCGGCGAGGAAAAGCAGCACCTCGCGGAAGAACGGCTGGATGACCAGCAAGCGAATCGAGCTTATCTTGGCGGTGACCTGGTCATAGCATGATGAGCTCTGCACACATCATGCCTCCTCCCCTATTAAGCAAGGGAGGGGGGGGTCCTGAAGTGCGCACCATCATATCGTAACCAGGGTATGTGGTCTCGTCTTCCGGATTATAGAGGTTGAAGGAGAAGATGACCATCTTCTTGCCAAGCACAGGTTGGATCGATATGATTTCCTTGTAGATCGACCCGTTGTCCAGCGGATTGTGCACTGATGATGGTTTGTGGTTGGTTACATTTCTTCCGATAAAATTGTGTGTGTGTGTGTGTGTGTGGGTCGATGTTAAGGAGCAGAGAGGTAGGCGACGTACCCCGGAGATGGCCCACTTGTCCGTGCACCGCGATGGTCTTATTCGCGTTGACATCGACGTGGATCTTGGCACCTTCCAATCGCAGGTTGGCCACCACAGCCCCGGCTCTGGGGAGTTTCACCGTCAGCACACCAAAGCGCGCATCTATCTTCATGTTGCTGCCCTCCTGATAGATCAAACAGACGACAAGTTCATCCAACGATCAGTAAGTGACGTACGAACAACCGCGCGCTTGCAGGAAGTGATGGTCTGACCTGAGGAGGTGAGGGGAGCTGCTCTTTGGTGGTCTGGCCGCTTTCGGTGGGGGCGATGTTATGCGCCTTCATCTGGTCGACGATGTTGACAGTCGCAAAGCGCAGGACGGAAAAGATGGTCTGCGGATTCAGCATTACGTTGAGATTGCCGAAGCGGAGGTCGATCTGTTGTTCGACACCTGCTCCAGATTTTGAACAAGATAAAACATTACATTAAAGTGATGAGGATAACAAGGTTCGGCCGAAAATGAGACCACATGAAGACAAAATTGTGTCGATATTCCACATACCATCGTAGTCGGGCGAATGGCGATCAACCTTCATGTAGCCAAGGTGCAGCAAAGGGTCAGAGCTTGATGACAGCTGCGGAAATAATTCGGAGTGGAGAGAGTCAGAACTGCATCTTAAGGGAATGGGTATAGTATTTTAAGAGGGAAGAGCTTTTACCTCCGAAGAAAGAAGATATTTAAACGGCGCGCCCCATGTTTGCTGGAAGTCCTCCAGCAGCAGATCATGGAGGACGACCTGCGCAGTCATGTCGAAGGTTCTCTTCTCGAACGTCACCTGGACATGAGCAGTAAATAGACTAGACCCGATCGTACATTGGTCAGTAATGACCTCGGGGTCGCACCGATATTCCCTTCACGCTGGCGGTGACCATCTTCTGCTCCTGTTCGACATCGTCCTGCGTCAGGGTGAGCGAGATGTCCGGGATCACAAAGTAGAGCTGCATCATGGTCTTCTGGGCCAACAGCTGCATCTTCTGCTTACGGAGTTGCTCTCTGTCGCCGACAGAGACGGAATGAACGTTTAGCGCTAAACAAACCAACTCAACTCCCAGTTCAACTCCCACTTTGGGGATTCCAGTGAGACTTTCAATTTACCCGAGCTCCTCCCTGGTCTTCTTGGCCAGGCTGGGCGAGACCGCCAGCGAGGTGTCCTCCAGCTTCTCGAGCTGCTGCTCGACCTCCTGCCGTATCTTGTGCTGCATCGCCTCTACCTTCTCTGCCGACTCCTCGGAGAGCGCGTCGAGCATGGCCCTGGATGGACGAAATGGGTTGGCCCTTTGGGATGGAGTCAAATGGAGACAGCTTGCTGGTGTGGCGGCAAACCGGAGAATGCGGAAGAAGTATCGGCAACGCTTGGATGAAAGGTAAAACTGCAAGGCCGGCAGCTGTCCCGAAATCCTGTAACGGGAAAAATATGATACATGAGGGAATTTGGAATTCGCTTCTACTTAGGAAGCGAAAGCAAAGCGCACTTGAGCTTGGACATGGTATCAGACGACAGCATGCACAGTTGCAAGACCAGATTCACATCGAAGTCTTGGATGATTTGAAGCACGTTCTGCATTGAACACCGCAATCAGTCACACAAGTAACACTATCCACCAAGGTAGGGACATGTCATGTCATGGCACGAACCTTCTCGTTGGACTTACTCCCGCGCCAGTTGTCCTTCGAGCCGGTGATGAGGGCACGCACTCGCGTGAGGTTGATAGAGTACTTGTCGTAAAAGTCATCCTCGGACAGGCTGCATCCAGGCCACGGTCAGTCAATAGGCCCGTCCCAGTTAAGGAAGGAGAATTGGGAGACGTACCCGGTGGAATCGCCCTGCGCGAGGAGCCTGTTTCGCTCCTTCTCACCGCCGGTCAAATTGCTCTTGAAGGATAGTTTGCCGAGATCGAGCACGAGGATGTTTCCCTCCTCGACGAAGCTTTGGGGGATGATCAAGTTGGGTGCCTGAGTGGGTGGACAATAATCATAATCATAATTAATCATAATAAGCAAATCGGTGAATACGAAAGGGCCCAAATTTACCTCGACATTGACGGATAAATCGATGACGTTCCTGTTCTCCAACGCCCAAGTCAATTGCTGCAGCGTCCGTTGCCTGATCTCCTCGAGCTGGTTGGCGATCTGCAAGTAATGGTAAGCATGCGCAGACGATTCTATCGTGAGAGACATTTAGATAAGGCCTGCCTGCAACGATATATCCTCAAGGGCGCCCGACGTCGGACGGCGGAAGAAGCCCACTACACAAAGAAATACAGGTAAGCCGGGAAGCTGCACGCACATCATCGAATTTCACACAACAAACTCCATACCGATCTTGTTGACACAGAACATGTTGAGATAGATGTTGAGGGATTTCATGTCCAGCCCCAGGCGCAAATCGACGTTGGGATTGTCGAGCGGGTGTTGGTCGAACTTGATCACGAGGAAATTGTCATCGGCGTCGACTCGCTCCTGAACACAGGAGCGTTCAGTGATAATTCCCTACGACTGCGATGCACGTGGCGTGCGCGCGAGCACACATTACCTTGCCCTTATTCGGGGAGCCGTCGGCCCTGAATTCAGGGGCGATCAGTTTGGGGTACAAAGTCCCTTCCGTACAATAGTCAAGCACGTCAGCTGACTGCAGCTTGCCGCAGAACTGCACAAGGTCGGGAAAACCGATAGTTGGAGTTAGAGAGAGGGGGCGGAGGAGAGGCGACGGGAAAGTCGCGAGGAGTTGTGATATTACCGACATGGACCCCTCGCGCAACAGCAAGGATATGTCGAAGCGCTTGAAAATGGCTTGAGTGAGCGCCTTGCTCTCCGAATCTTTCTTCACTGCAGACGACCGCAACTCGATCGATCCCGCGCCCAGCAGGAAATTGGCCCGCACCTTGACCCACTGGGAGACGATAATAGGGCGTGTGTGCGTGTGTGTGCGTGTGTGAGTGAATATGAATTGTCGAGATAAAGGGAAGAGTGCATTCCGGACCTCCTTGGGGATTTCAATGTTGGGAGTGGCCTTCTTGGTCTCCTCCATTTCAACGACATCGTAGAGCTCCTTCCAGAGGTCATCGTTCAGCTCGAGCGCGCTCTGTGCGAATAAGATATAGTAGACAGCAGCGCCACAGCGGGAATTCAGTTGTTGTTGGTTGCTCAATCCGCACGTCGAGTGTATGGGGGGGAGGGGGATAGGACGCTACCTCCTCCTCCGGAGTGCCGCCTCCGGTGATCCATCCCCACCAGCCGGTGGTGGCATTGGTCTTGACGCCTTTGGCTGCCAGAGCCTGCTTGTCCTTCTTCAGGTACGCATTGGCCAGAGAGCGGAACCTGAGCGGTTAACAATCTCAGAGGTCAGACACCGGTATAAATGAAACCAGCGCTTCGTTCATAACATCGTACAGCGTCAGTTGTTCATAGTTGAGTCGCTTCTCCAATTCGTCCAGCTCCTCTTCCTCCTCAGAGGGCAACTTGAAGATAGGATTCAAGGAAAGATATCAGCACTATAATAGGATGATGCAAAGTGATGGGAGGCCGCGATGGGCTACTAACCGTTTTCTTCTTCTCTAGGAGTTGTTTCTTCCGCTTATACAGAGCGACATAGCGATTCCTATCGGAGCGCACAGCCTTGAGATGTTCGAGCGACCAAACCCGCTTCTTATCGCGCGCCTCCTGCAGGACGGCGTTGGCTGTCCACAAAGAGGGGGACCTGATCATGAGCTTGTTCGGCCCTATCCCACAATCCTCACTCACAGCACACGGCCTCGTACCAGCAAATTGCCACCAGGCGCGCGGGTTCTTGGCGGCCGGCTGCCTCGGCCGGATTTTACGGTACTGTAAGACGAGAAGCAAGGTGAGTCAGTCTGGCACGATCACGCGAGCTCACGCGCCTTCATGGCCTCTCTCCAATATGGAACCTACCGGCGTGCTGCGGGAATAAAGAGCGAAGCCCTCGACCATGTCCATGGCGTCCTGATACTGGTTCTGTTCCAGCACCAGCGCCAGCTTATCGAACATGAAGTTCAGCGTGATCTTCGGAATCTCCATGTCGGGCACCTCGTCCTTGTTGAGCACGACCTGTTTGCGAACGAAATTCGTGTTAGGGGAGAAATAGAGGGCGAGGGGAATTTGCTAAACCTTCAGCTCGCTCGTGATCGGCTGCATGATATAGTGGTGGCCAGGAACAGGACGGCCTTGTTGATACGTCTGGTTCACACGATATCAGTACAGTTTTGTTTCTTGTTAAGCGAAATGGTATAACAACAACAACAACAACAACAACAACAACAACAACAACAACATACCAAAGCATCAAGCTTGCTCTTGAGCTCCCGAGTATCCGCGGCATCTACGAAAGTGTCCTCCGAGTTCCAATAGATAGCGAAATTTTTGAGGGAGACCAGCTACGTGTAGAGTAGACGGATCGAGTCAGCCGAGCGAAATCAATTGTGTGTGTGTGTGTGTGTGTGCAACACTCAAGTGGGTTAAAACCCAAGAAGATAGAAGGAAAAGAAGAACCTTATGTATGATCTGCTCATTGGTCCGCAAGAAAGTGGGGTTCCAGGACTCGTCAGTCGACTGTGCATGCAAGCTCTCGAGAGTGATGCCCACGGAAAACGGTCGCTGGTGAGGAGGAGATGAGAAGAGGCGAAGGTTAGACAACAAGCTCGCATTCCGGGGAGGACAGGGGCGGTGACTCACCTCCGGGTTGGTTCGGTCGTCCTCGTATCGGATGTGAACCTTGTCAACAAACAATTGCAGATTATCGACCACCTTGGTGAGCCACCGTTTGGTGAAGCTGTCGCCTTCGTCCGCTGCCGCTGGCTTTGCGGTAACTGCTGTCGACACGTGCATATGCACACACGCAACGTTTGAATGGCAAAGGTTACATGAGATATCATCATCATAGTTCAGGCGAATTCCAGTCTGCTACGGACCATCATCTGAGGGCTTGTTGAGCAACTCATAAAGCATCAGGCGTTTCTGCTTCGTATTTTGTTCACGTTTCTCCAATATCTCGATGGAGTCCTGGCAAGGCCATGCATGGCAAAGGTACGTTAATAGTGCCTATTTCCTGAGGAGTGATATCAATATATTGTTGAAATGCTACTCACCTCTCCCACTTTAGTTGGACCAGCAACGAGGTAGATGCGCTCCAGCCGGATGATGGCGGGTTTGGAGCCCAGGTTTTGCCATGGAATGGACAGGTGCAGCCGGCCCAGAAAGCCTGCAGACCAATCGTTATTGTTAATGTTTAAAAGATCGGTCGGGGGGGGGAAGAAGAAAGCAGCAGTTGCTATGCGATCGAAAAGCACAAACGGATTTGAGCACTCTACCTGTCTTAATTGTTACTGGCAGATCAAAATTTTGTAGAGCCTCTTTCTTAAGCTCTAAGTTCTCCAAAGTTACATCTCCACTCAAGATACCAATTCTCAAATTCTCTTTTTCCAAGCCCTTGACGAAGTCCCCCAAAAATCGGGACAGTAGTGCCGCCACGAGGCCCTCTATCATGTTGTTATATCAGACGAGGAGGCGGCAGGCTTACGCAAAAGAAATAGATCTGCGCACAAAGAGGGAGGGGCGGCAAGAAACTGCACGAGCGAAATCTCGCCAGAACGTTAAGATATTTTCGGCCAGTTGAGTCGTGGTTAAACTAAACTGTAGGACGGGCCTAACCCTTAACAAAGTTGCAACATCAGTCGCAGACTGCTGTGGTTCTTGCTCTTCCCGTTGGACTTGAAAACATTACATAGTTTAATCAGTCGCAGATTCTTGCTCTTCCCGCTTCGTGCGCACCCACACGATGCCCCCAACAGGCAGACAAGGCATGGAGCCCAACTTCAGTACAGGCACTGCCACTGACACAATGGAACCGCCAAGCACCAGCCACTGCACATTGCTTTGCTTCGTGTAGTGGGCCTGCTAAATTTTCACAACCGATACACGGCAAGGTTAGCCAACGTTGAACACTCTGCAGCTTATACGCAAATATGCGGGGGAGAGTCCGTACGGGCATATTTCGAGCGTTGCGCGAGCTCTTAAGCCAGAAGGATCCGAAGGGATTGCGCTTATTGAAGAATTCTCTGTTGGCACAACGCAGCTTGTCGCTGACCGGCTGACTCCAATTTATTCCTGTTGCATTGGAAGCTGAGTGACAACGTTAACAATAGAAGCAGCCTTCGCACAATTTTACCTTTTAATCTTGCTGCCTGCTCGATCACTTGATGTAGTCGTGGGTAGGAGACATGAGCGTCAAACTGCAGGAAGACTGAGTTGGTGGGAACAGCGGGATATTCGTAGCCAACGTTGGCGCTAAGGTATATGGGCCGAATCCCCAAGGGTTGATCCAGCACCTGTGATGATGACTGAATTAGTTCCTCTCCTTTCCCTATCCGGACAAAACTGGGGGCGGACGCAACCAGGCATATCTTGGAAAGGGAGAACCCCGCAAATACAACGATGTCGTTCTCTCGCGCCAACCGAAATACGGGCTGGCATTTTTCCCCCCCCCAATAGAAATTGTCAGATCACCGCAGTACAACTTGGCTGCTAAGGAAGTGCGTACCAGAAAATTTCTATGTAAAGAATCGCGCGCTCTGGGCATGAGCATCTGCATTCCACACGGAGTAGACCCGTCGTTGAAAGCTGTAGTAAGCTTAAATAATCCACGCGAGTATTCATGCATTGTTCGGAAGTTGGGTCTTGCTGGATGGCACTAGTGAAAGATTACGAAAAACAAAATATAATATATATATATATATTAATTAAAAAAATCAACACATTTAAAGATTAATACCCATGCTCAGTGTATACCTCTCTGAAGTGGAACAGCTTCAGAACCGGATGCAGCCATTCGGGAGAAGAGCGTGCAGACAGAATGCTTTGAGTCTTTCCGAACGAAAGCAGTACTCTGCGCGGAGTCTTCCAGTCGGCTTCAGTTTTGTTCCAGCTGGCTCCACTAAGCGAGTAGATACGCTTCACCAGTTCCGCCTCTTCCAATGAGGCCTCCGGTGCATGAAGGAGGGAGAGAAGCAATTCATGAGGCACGTTGAGACTTGCAGCAATATTCCGTAGGAGGCTCTCTGTGATGCGGGTCATAATGAGCCAGTAGCGATGTGCCAGCTCCTTTTCCTTTTTGGATGCCTTTGGCCACGGAAAGTTCTTCGTTTGCTGCCGGCGTGTCTGGAAATAGGTGGTGTGCGGGCAGTTATTATTATTATTATCCGATTGTCCTGTTGTTGTTGTTGTTGTTGTTGTTGTTGTTGTTGTTGTTGTTGTTGTTGTTGTTTAACGGAGGCAGGGGCTGGGCAGTAGTAGTTACCAGATAGCCGTGCAGCTCATCGGTCTCCGCGTAGCCAACTGGATTGAAAGACTTAACAGTTTTGGTGTAGTGAAGCTTCTTTCTGTAACGGACACTAGTGTGCTCCAGGCTCTGGAGATAGGTACGAGCACATTTCTTGAACTCTTTCATCACTTGCGCGTCATCCGGCCCAAGTGAAACAAAGAAGAATCCTTCCTCCCGCAAGCTCTCGAGCACTGCCAAATGGGATTTCTCTCATCAAGGACCATCCATCCATCCATCCATCCATCCATCATCGACGGCCGCTATATTTATTGCGGACTCTTACCTGTGTGAGCCAACTCAGGAGGCTGAGAATCCCTCTCGAGATCGGATAGGTGTACCCTGGGCATGAATAAGAGGTACCGCTCAGGTAAACCAACGAGAGGTCGTCTGAAGCTGCGTTCGCTGCTTATTAAAGAGCGCAGCCTTTTGCAAACAGAAGCAACCGCCGACAGCTCGTGCGCACTGAGAAAGCCGAGAACTTCAAGCTGCAGTTCAGTTGGAAGGCCAAGTAGTAACTGACCCTCAACCCTGCCGTCCAAGCTCGTGCGATGATGTGGAACGGTCGGAGAGTGTCGCTGAGTAGGAGGAGGTCGGGCAAGACTTGATGCTTCAGTGTGAGTGAAGATGTTAATAACTTCTGTTGGCTGGCGTTTAGCTGTGGCCCACTCAGAAGAAGACCAACAAACCGAAGATAAAGAGGAGTTCGAGCTGTGCCATCCGACTGCAGCCACCCAGTCGTCCATCTCTGATTCGTCCATGTCAAGACCGTCCCACATCGTTGAGTGTTTTTGTTGGAGAGAGTCTGAGCGAGCGTAAGTTAGAGTTAGAGTGCTGCGCGTAGAGGTTTGTTTCAAACCCCTTTCACGTTCCGTGGCTGATAGGATACTGTCGTACCTGTCATCCTGGAGGTATCGCTGAATTCTCGTAGTGACGCCATCATTATTCTGTGGAATTGCTAGCCATAATGATAGGGAAGTAAAAAACACCGGTTGATTCCTCGTTTGTTTGTGGCGAGGATCGAACCCTAATGCTCAGATATCCAGGCGCAAGAATTATTTATCAATCACCAGCCGCGCGGCGCTTATCAGAACAGGATGCGCGTCTTGATGCTGGCTTCCAGCTTCACGATGGCTTCTTTGATGGGCTTGGAGGCAGCACGATCCACCTCAACTACCAAATAACCGATTTCGCCCTCAGTGCCAAGCACTTGCCGCGTCACGTTGAAATCAGCCAGAATCAAATTAATGTCCTTAAGAACGTCAGGAGCAAAAAAAAAAAAAACAAAAAAAAACAAAAAAAAACAAAAGAGTTTGAGTTAGGTCGGAGAAGCGAGGCAAAACGAAGAGAAGCAGATTGTTTACCCTGAGCACACCAGGCCTATTGCGGTGGATGCTGAGAATACGGTGCGTCTGCGGCCCACCATACGGGAGGCCGATCTCAGGAAAGTTAACAGCGCCAAGCGAAGCACCGGCATTGATGTAATTGATGATCTTGGAGGCCACATCGACCCCAATAGCCGTTTGCGCCTCCTCGGTGGACCCGCCTTAAGAACAATATCACACATTCATTACCACCATACGTTTGATATAAGGCCTCCACACAGAGCTCATGCTGTGGTTACCGATGTGTGGCGTGAGAAGCGTATTCGGGAGACCCCGCAGCTCACATTGCCAGTTCTCAGTATAACTTCCGGGCTCCATTTCGTGAGGATACACGTCCACATAGGCGCCCGCCTGTCAATAATTTGTTGTGTTTTTTTTTTTTCGACCATGCAGTATGAGAAGACGCGAAAATCGTGGGGAAAAAGAGTATGGCGAGGCTTATGTACGAGATGACCGCTTTTGAGGGCCTTGATGAGATCCGGGATGACAACGACGCTGCCGCGGCTGGCATTCAGGAGATATGATCCTGGGGTAAGAGAAAGTTGTTTTAACGATTGCATCATAAATAAAATTCAACGACGTCGTTGAAATCCGGCTACCTCGCTTCATGAGATTGATCTGGGCCTCGCCGATCATGTTCTTGGTCTGTGGAGTGGAAGGGACATGCAGAGTAACGAAATGGGATTGCTCCAGGAGTGTGTTCAGATCGGCCACTGGCCTAAAGAAGCGTTAGCAAACAACGGCCAACCAATCCGTATCAAAGGAAAGGAAACGCGTGCCTGCTGTTGCCGAGGGCAAGCTTGGGGATGATGTCGTGGAAGATGACGCGCATGCCAAGCGACTCGGCCAAGACGGACAACTGCGAGCCGATGTGCCCATAACCTATGATGCCCAAAGTCTTGCCGCGGATTTCATGGCAATTTTTCGCAGACTGCACAGGGATTCCATTTTCCAACAATTAGAGACAAGAGCGTTTGCGGAGAAGAAGTAATGCACCTGCCAATTAATGCATTACCTTGTTCCAAACGCCTGAGTGAAGTTCCTTGTTTTTGTCGCCGAGATGACGCGCCAAGCTAATGATGGCCGCCACGATAAGCTCAGCTATATTAATGTGAGGTGAATACACCACAATATAGATAAGGGAGAATCCGTAGTCTAAGGGCACCACGAACCAACGCTCCTGGTGTTGCAAAACGGAGAATTGAAGACCGGCACCTGAGATTGTACAAAGGCAAAAAAGCGACAAAAAACATTTATGAATCGTGTAGGGCACAAAATGCAGGCGGAGTGCAAGGCGTACTCCCAGCGTCTGTGCGGCATGCAAGTCCACTTGCTCAGAGCCTATGCAAAAGCAGCCAACACAAAGTAGGCGCTTCCCCAATGCTAGCAGCTCTTTCGTTAATTTTGTTCCGCTCCTGGATCAATACACACACACACACACACAAAGAGAGAGAGAGAGAGAGAGAGAGAGAGAGAGAGAGAGAGAGAGAGAGAGAACCTAATGTGTTTCTCGGGTTCGCTGGAGGGAAAAAAGGAAAGGAAAAAGGAGTATATACCTGATGCCTACGCAGTGAGCATCGCGGATCTTGGCAGCCAGCTCGTCTTCGGCTAGTTTGCCTTTGTGCGCTTCGACCTGGTCACCGAGAATGTGGTTTGAGTTGTTGAGAGAAAAATGAATTTAGCGCGTCATATTGCACAAAAAATAATCCAAACGGCTGCTGGTTCTCGGAGCAAAATCAATTTTTAAACAATAAGAGGTGCTGCTCGAGTGGTGTTTTCATGCACATGTGGGCAGCAACGTACGTGGAACCCTTCTTGTTTGAGCATATTGACCGCCTCCTCCGCCACACCCTCAAGTAAGAGGATCTTGATCTTATGCTTGGGGTAGGATGTCTGTGGCGGAGATAAGCACACGTCGCCGTTAATGCCGGCAACAGATGAGCGTCGTGACAGCGATGAACCAGCGTCATCCATAGAAAAGATGCCCTCACTCGACATAGTTTCTTGAAGGCTCCAGAGTTGGGCTGGGCCGCTACGGGGAGGTTTAGGCACCCGTCCCAAGTACACGAAGAGCCCAAGAAAACTACCCTGTGCTTGGGCTCTTGTGCCCAACCGTTGACGGGCTTTTCCGCCTTCTCGGGGAAATAAAAAAGAAATATAGGAATAAAAGAAATGGACCATTTTTCTGCCGTCGTGGACTGCCACGCACATTTAGATGATGCAGCCTTTGATTCAGATTTGCACGACGTCATATTGCGCGCGAAACACGCTGGTACCAATTACAACACGACTTGCTCGCGTTTTATTTATTTATTTATTAATTATTTATTATTTTGCACTGAGGCTGACCATATCCCATGTTTATGTGTGACCACCATGCTGTTATTAAGGTGTTCGTTACGTTGTGGCAGTTAGTCAGGAGGGACCCTCAGCCGAAGCAGTGCTTCGCTTGGCAGCTTCGGGTGGCGGAATGATAAAGCCATGCGTTGGCCTCCATCCTATTCCTCATGGCGCATCCGTAGCTCGAGAGCAGTTAGATGAAATAAGGTGCCCAGAGTTGATGTGCTCTTCAGCGTGAACAATTCTTCATTAAATCCCTTGCTACTTATGCCCCCCAGACGTCTGGTTGAGGTACATCACGAGATACTGGTAGGCATTGGAGAGTGCGGGCTAGATTTCCAACAATGGGCCGTGCCCACACCCGATCATAAGGCGGCTCAGCGATGGGTCTTGGAACAGCAAATCCACTGGTCCAGGTAGGTCCGCGTAGTGCACATGTACATTTCTCTGCAACTGTGTGTGTGTGTGTGTGTGTGTGAAATATACATATGTTAACGTTCCAGTTGATCAAAGAGAATTCGATTTGCCGTTAAACGTGCATTCCCGTTCTGCCGGGCGTCCTACAATAGGTGTGCCACCCCACCTTGTGACGACAGAATTAACTAATGAAGTTGGTGGGGTTGTAACAGAGTGGCTACAGTTGCACGGCGCGCGAAATGTTGTTTTACATGCATTCGATGGTAGTGTAAAAGTGGCGAAGAAAGCACAAGATGCAGGGTACCCTGATGCGGTTTTTCATTCACATTCTTCTTTCCTCCTGCTAATCCAACTACCCTCATAAACGGACTGAGCCCAGGTATTACTTCTCTGTTCCTCCGTCAATTTGTCGTAGCCCTTCTCTTCGAGAACTCGTCAAAACGATTCCCATCGAATTGCTGTTGCTGGAGAGTGACGCGCCGGCGCTCGGCCCTGTCAAACGAGAACGAAACGAACCAGCCAATGTGACGATATCTTGTACCGAGGTCGCCCGTGTCAAAGGGTTGAGCGTGCAACAGGTTGCCGAAATGACGACGCAAAACGCGCACAAACTCTTCCCCAAGATGAAATAGGATGGGTGAGCATCAAGAAAAAAAAAAAAAAAA
>CDFF01071203.1:0-17216 GCA_000826265.1 Acanthamoeba culbertsoni
CTCCTCCTCCTCACCCTTTCCCCTCATCTTTTCCTCCGGCGGCGACTTACGTATGTATGCGTGCCTTGTGTTGATGGCTATGCTCTCTCCTCTCCTCTCCTCTCCTCTCATAAAACAAAGGGCGGACGGGGCCGCAGGCACCAGCAGCAACAAGATCATGGCCGGCTCGCTGAACAAGCTGGTGGAGGCCCTCACCTCTGACATCCAATACGGTACGCGCGTGCGCGCTTGTCGTCCCTTCGCACTCGAGCGACTTCTGCTCGCTAGGGAATGCCGCAAGAGACTACCCTCCTTAATTAATTAATTCATTTTTTAATATATATATATATATATCAGATAATCGCTTCCTGAAGACGTTCATCACCACCTATCAATCGTTCACCACCCCGTCCAAGCTCTTCGACAAACTGCTACAGAGGTATATCTCTACTACATATATACGCGCGCGCGTGTGTGTGTGGAGAGAGAAAGAAATGCGTGTGGAATTTGACTGGAATGCGTGGCATGCGCGCGACAGGTACAACGTGCGCACGGATCGGGTGGACGCGTCGCGCGTGAAGGCCATCCAGCTGCGCGTGTGCGTGGTGCTCAAGTACTGGGTGGAGAACCAGTTCTTCGACTTCGACGAGGAGCTCATCCAGCAGATCTTCGACTTCGTGGGCGGCACTCTCGAGCAGAACAACCCCGACCTCGCCGCCATGGTCGCCAAGGAGCTCCAAAACAGGGTAACATTAACCAAGAAATAAAGAAATAAAGAAATAACTAAAGAATATTCTATGCGAAAGTCAACTCACATGATGCGAATGGCTTGCGCAGATCCTCGAGCGGAAGGACAAGATGAAGACGATGTTCATCAAGCCGCAGGAGCTGGTGGCGCCACTGGTTTCGAGCGTCTCCGCGCTGTTCATGAGCATGAAGGCCGAGGAGCTCGCCCGCCAGCTCACCCTCATCGAGTTCGAGATCTACTCCTCCATCGCCGTACGTCTCTCTCTCTCTCTCTCTCTCTCTCTCTCTCTATCGTTTTTCGCTCTTTTATTCGCTCTTCCTCCCCCCATAGGAAGGGTGATGACTATTATATGTATATATAAACAAATATCCTGATTGGGTTGCGACAGGCATCGGAGCTTCTGGGTCAGTCGTGGAATAAGGAATCCTTGCAACATCGATCGCCCAACGTGATGGCGATGATCCACCGCGCCAATAAGCTCTCGTTCTGGGTGTCGACAATGATCCTACTGGAGGACTCGCACAAGGCACGCAAGAAGATATTCGAGAAATTCATCGCTATCTCCGACCAGCTGTTCAAGCTGAAGAACTTCCACACCCTCATGGTAATGATCCTCCCCTCCTCATCTCTTCTTCGCCAAAACGACCACGACACGTCACCTCGTGATCACTAACATGTTGTTGCATGGCAACACAGAGCATCATCGCGGGAATCAATACGAGTCCGATCTCGAGGCTGCGCAACACGAAGAAGGACATCAAGGGCAAGCTGACCAAGGCCTTCAAGCGTCTCGAGGAGATCATGAACCCGCAGGGGTCGTTCAGCAACTACCGCAGCATCCTCCACAACTCCACTCCGCCATGCATCCCCTATCTGTACATTGCCCGCCGATTATTATTTATTATTTGTTATTTTTTATACTTATTTTTACAAAACAAAACAAAACAAAACAAAACAGGGGAGTATATTTATCGGATCTGACGTTCATGGAGGACGGCAATCCGGACAAGGTGGACAACCTCACCAACTTCGGCAAGCGGGAGCTGATCTACCGAGTGATCGAGGAGGTCAACCAGTACCAGGTGACGCCCTACCAGATCCAGGTCAGCGAGCCCATCCACACCTTCCTGCGCGAGCTGCCCAACCTCGAGGAGAAGGACCTCTTCGACCTCTCGCTCGTGCGAGAACCGCGTCGGCCGCAAAACTGAACTTTCTCTCGAGCCTTATAATATTTCCTTCCAACCCTCCCTCTCGTCTCTGCCTTTCACATGTACAAGTGCTCAACCCCACAAACAATCGCAAGAAACGATCAACGTTGTGTGTGCCAAAATACCCCCTCTTTCTTATCTTTTCCTTTTTTCTTGGAGGGGGTGGTGGTGGTGGTGGTCATTGTCATGGTCGCATTTCACACCCGGGGCAGGTGTGCAGCAGGTCGTGCACGAACACATCGCACTCGTAGCAAAATGGTTTGTGGCATCGCGGGCACTCGTAGATCTCTGCCCCGACGCCCGCGACTCCTTTGGCCTCCTTGTGGCATGCAAAGCAGCAGGCCACAGCACTGCGCATGGAGGGAAGTGTTGATTGAACCCTGTAATACAGCATTGAACTGAAGAGGACATTGCCTTCGCACCTTGGATGATCCAATTGGGCCACGCTGAAGGTGGGCAGAGGGAAGAGGTGGTGGTATGACCGTGCCAAATGTGACGAGGACACCAGGGTGAGGCCGCACACACTGCACTCCGTGGGCAATTCGCAGCACTTCGAATCGCATTGCGGGCAGAGATAGCCCTCCCTCTTCAGCTGCTTGTGGCTGGCCAATAGAAAGGGAAATCGACCAAATAAGTAAAGAAGCACATAAAAGGAAAGTGGCTGAGCACAAAAGCCAACCAAGAACAAAACGAGGGATATTCGTCAAGGCTTTTCTTCGGGAAACCCATCCGGATGAGCGAAGCCTCAACCTGCAATGGAGTTTTTGACCCAATTGGGTCAGTACGGTGGACTTCGTTCTGGCGTTGTGTGCGGGAAGCAGAGAGCCGCGTCACCTGTTGGGGCTGAGCAGGAGGCGGCGAGATGTGCGCGAATACCAGTTGCCGATAGTGTGCCTCATGCAGCGCCACACCATAGGTTCCCTATAATCGTTTCCCCATTAACATGGTATGTGACATATTGCTTTTTTTTTCCCCCATTACGTACATCGGTTTTCTCGGAAAGTACGCGGCAGATGTGGATGTCAGCGGCCAACCCGACAATCGAACATCTTATGCTTTCTTTCTACTCTTTCCCCCTATAGATATGAGATGGACGTATCATTCCCGTGCATGGGAGCGAAGCCAACCTTGAGTTTCGCGATGGTCGACTTGATGTCGGTTGGGTCGCAGGTCGCCAAGCCGGCAAACAGCACAAGTATCTCACGACTGCCATACTTGGGAACGTGGCTGAGCAAGAATCTAATCAATTTCATTCTCTTTTTGCTCCATTGGACATATACAAGTACCATAGAGAAGAGTAGGCCTCTTCGATGGCATTTTGGAGGGAAGCGGCTCCGCCAGTGGTGGCCTTGTCCTTGAGCACGTTGACGTGTCGGGCAGGATTGCCGCCGAGCTCTGACAGCTTTTCGGCGGTGCCGTTGCGCATGATGACGACTCCCAATTGTGCGATTGGGTTTTGTTCAAAATATTCTTTGATGAAGGACTGGAGCCGAAAATGAGTGTGCTGCACAACCAAGAGGAAAATGAGAAATAATGATAAATAGACGATGGTCTACCTCAGCTATTTTGAGGGTGACAGCCAAGCGCGAGGGTTTCATATCTGAGGTGTCCTCCATGGCTTGCGAGAGGTCTACTACAAGAAAGAGGTGCCGTTGCATTCCCCTGCGAACAACTTGCCCGCCTGTGTCGCTCCCCAACTGTTCCCTCTGCGCTCTGGGCATCGGCATTGGTTGGCCTCCCACTTCCGTTCCAACAAGTGGACGAGGGCGAAGGAAGAAATTCACCTGCGGAGTCTCTGTTGTGTCTGGACGAGGATGGTGGTGTCCAGAGCGCCCGTCTCGTCTTCCCGCACCACGTCCCATGTGCGCTCATAGCCCCTCTCCCAGGCAAGTCGGGCGTCAGTTCCATCGTCCTCGTCATCCTCCCACTGCGAAGATCTTCCGCCGTCCTCTTCCATCAACTGCATTTCCTTTTCTTTTCCTGGAACTTAAATATGTAGTTTTGTGAAGAGCGGAGCAACCACCCTAATGGAGGCTGAATCAAGCGTTCGGCTTGCCGATGCTCTCGAGCATGAGGAGCTAACTACGCCTCGGCACGAGGAGGCTCACATAAAGCGAAAACGATTCTACAACGTTGCCATGTTCTGTGACTTCTTTTACCCCAACATGGGTGGCGTGGAGAACCACCTCTACCAAGTGGCCTCTTGTTTGGTGCTGCGCGGCCACAAGGTTCTTCAAAAAAAAAGCGGTTTGGTTATTATTTATCTTTATATGTACGCTGGCAGGTGGTGATCATTACACACAGCTATGGAAATAGGGAAGGAGTGAGGTATCTCTCCAGTGGTGTTAAGGTACACACGAGCGCATTGCTTGTTAACAAGCAACTTTTTAACTACGATGCATTCCAGGTGTATTATCTTCCGCATTTGCCGATATACCAGCAGAACACGCTGCCCAGCATTCTCCTCACTTTCCCCTTCTTCCGCTACATCCTCATCCGCGAACAGATCGACATCGTGCATTCCCATCAGGTAATTGAGATGAGGGAAACGAGTGTTTCGAAATTCCGTCTGAATCTCCAATGGAACGCAGGCATTCTCTACCTTTTCCCTCGAAGCGCTGCTGCATTCGGCGGTGATGGGCTATCATTCGGTGTTCACCGATCACTCGCTCTTCGGATTCGCCGACGCGAGCAGCATACATATGAACAAGCTACTCAAGGTCGTCTTCTCCAATGTGAGCCACGTCATCTGCGTTTCCAATACAAGGTATGGCCAAGCCATCCGTTGCATTGTAACCAGAAAAAACGACTGACGTTTTCATGTAACGCCCAGTAAGGAGAATACCGTGTTACGAGCGCAGATCCACCCATCCGGCGTATCAGTCATCCCCAATGCTGTCGACAGCAAAGCCTTCGTGCCCGAACCAGCCAATCGGGCTGCAGGAAAGCGTACGTCTCGTGTGCTTGACACATGTCGACAACATTCAAACCAATCACATGATGGGAGCAGTTACCGTGGTGGTCATCAGCCGGCTTGTATACCGAAAGGGCGTCGACGTCCTCGTGGACGTCATTCCGGAAATTTGTCGACGCTTCCCAGACGTGCATTGGCTCATCGGTTGGTCCCTTCCTTTGTTGTTTTTACTATTTACTTCATAATTAAAAATTATTATTTATTATTATGTTATTTTCCTGATGATTTATCCGTTTGTTGCGTGAATGCACGTCGCAGGTGGGGACGGACCCAAGCGGCTGGACCTCGAAGAGATGCGCGAGCGGCACCAGCTTCACGACCGCGTGGAGATGCTCGGCAACCTCAAGCACGACCAGGTATTCTTTTGAATAATAATAAAATCATTATATTTTTTCACACTATTTTATCAATATTATTTTTTAAAAGTCAAGTTTCTTTGAGCCTTATTTTTATATGTATATGTATATGTATATATAATTTTATATTTTTTTCCCCATTTTATGTTGTGGTTGTTGTTGATGATCAGGTGAGGGATGTGCTTACGCGTGGCGACGTGTTCCTCAACTGCTCGCTGACGGAGGCCTTCTGCATCGCGATCGTGGAGGCCGCCTCGTGCGGTCTGCTGGTGGTCTCCACCAAAGTGGGCGGCGTGCCCGAAGTCCTGCCACCCCACATGATCCGGTATGCGATCGGATTGGTCTTGCTATGGAGTGCATGTGTTTCGCTTGTGCGTGCGTGCGTGCGTGCGTGCGCATGTGTGTGCGTGCTTACGTGGGTATGTATATGATGGGTGTCGTGTGGCGCATGCTGACTTCCCCTCCCTGCTCTGCTCAAGACTGGCCGAGCCACATCCCCATGGTACATGTTTTTGCGTCTTTCTCCTTTTTTCTTTTTTTTTTCTTTTTTTCTTTTATCCCCCCAAGTTGATTAGCGAGGATGATAACGGGCGGCTAACGACGACGATGTTGGTGCAGACCTGACGGAAGCGTTGGCGGAGGTGATACCCCAGGCGCGCGGCCGACCGGCGGAGGCCTTCTTCGAGTTCAACCAACAGATTGGCAAGATGTACAGCTGGATGAACGTCACCGTGCGCACGGAGCGCGTTTACGACATGATCGCCGACACGCCCATCCGGCCCTCGCTCGATCGCATGAAGCGGTAATAAAACACACACACACACACATGCTTTCTCTATCCTTATGCTACACACACCTCCCTTCATACATATGGTCTTGACTGTGTGGTGCTATAGATTGCACGGGACGGGCTGGTGGTGCGGCAAGATCATGGTGGTTGGTTGGCTGATCACGTTCCTGTTTTGGATGTTTCTCGAGTGGTTGCATCCGAGCGCTGAGATTGACATCGCAGTCCCTTTCCCGCCAGCCTCGCCTTCTTCCACTTCTTCTTCTTCTTCTTCCTCGCCCTCCTCTTGTCCCCCAGGAACCCAAGACGAAAACTCCCGACCTCCCTCACCATGGATCGGAATCCACCCCTCGCGGGGGAACACAATACCCTTGCCCATGAAGGAAGAATGAATGGCCGGTGGTTGCAGCCAGAATTTCTGCTGTACAAAGATTCCTTTTGTGTTGTCTTTTAAGGCCTTCTGTGGAATGACATTCCTTTCTGAAGAACTCTGTGACAGGCCAATCAAAACAATCTAAAACACCGGATGAGGCATCAGTGTTTGGGGGTGGGGTTCCTCCATTCTCAAGCTCACTCTCAGCAATGAGCAAACAGAAGTCTATTGCGAGTGGCCTAGGCCATATGAAAAGCACGCTAGGACAGTGGAGCGACGACGATGAGGACCGACTGTCCAGACGGAAGACAGTGGCCCGCAGAAACAACTCTCCCTCTCCAGTTCCCAGAAGGAGGACAGTGGTGGAAACAGACCGCCGAGGACGCGCCTCAGAAGGTGATGTCTCCCTGGCGAAAAACGTGAAGGCCTTGGTGAACAAAACCACGGACACTGTGGACCAGTACGAGGAGGCACGCAAGAAGAACAAAATTAACCGTTTCTTCAAAGGGGTGCGCGGTATATTCCCCAAGCGAAAGAAGAGCGAGAAGAGCAAGAGGAGAGGAGAAGATCAACCCTCGGACTCGGACGAAGAACGTAAGGAGAAGAGGGAAATAGGGGGAGGAAAGTATCAAGCCAAGGAAAGGAAACGCGAAGAGGAGCGTAGGCGAACACGGCAGAAGGAACTTGAAGCCACCCGAAGGAGACTTCGCAGCAAGAAAGCCTCCGAAGAGGAGGACTCCGAAGAGGTGAGCGACTCGGAGGATAGGGAATCGGATGAAGAAGTTGCCCGCCAAGCAAAGCCCAATAAGAAGCCTGCAACTAAGCAAGAGCACTTGCTGAAGCGTTCGAAAAGCTCGCCCGCAGGGCCACAAGAAAAGGAGGAGGTCACCGGCAGCCGCGTTCTAGGCTTGCGTGAAAAGGTGCTCTAAACTATCCTGAGCATTCTTGCCATGATGAAACAACAAGCTCATTCCCCCTTCCCCTCTTGGCAGTATCGCGCAAAGTTAGAAGCAAAGAAGCAGGCTGCGCTTGCCGAGCTGCAAAGGGAGGAGACCGAGAAGGAACAGGCCAGACAGCGACAGCTGGCCAAGGCGGAACATGCAGCAATCGACAGCTTCCTGGAGCGAGCTGCTCTGAGGCGGAAAGAGACCGAGAAGCGTGTGGGCTATTGCTCGCGCTTGGACCAGAGAAGCTCATCCTCCAGAAGCGCCAACCCAAAAAAGTCTAAGGGAGAAGCTTCACAGGGCGAAGAATCGGACAGCACAAGCGACGTGGACACCCCGCCCCCCAAATCCGGATTGAAGAAGAAGAAGGAGGAGGATAAGGGCAAGGAGAAGTTGAACCGAGAGGTGGAACGCAGCGGAGACCGAATCAAGGGGAATAGAAGAGGAGTCGAAACCAAGCCGGCCAAGAGGAGGCACTCGACCGAGGCGAGCGACGAAGTAGAGAAACAGCTCAGCGGGGCTCTGGGCAGCGCGGGAGCCAGCGCGGCCGTCGGGGGAGCCAAACTTCTCGGACGGTTCGTCAAGCAAATGGCGGATGCGGAAGGAGACGAATATGAATCGGAAGAGGAGGAGGAAGAGCCGGAGAGACCTCACAGGTGGAAGGACAGGCAGCGACAGGACAAGGTGAAGGAGCGCATTGAGGAGGCCCGCCGCCAGAGGCAGGCCCAGGCCCAGGGCAGGCGCCCAAGCCTGGGCAAGTCCTACTCATGGGCGTCGCCCCGCTCGGGGGACATCCCGGTGCCCATGACGACCCGCGATCGCATGCAGGCGGCCATCGACGCCGCGTCCACCTCCTGCAGCCCCGCGCACAAAAAAGGGGCGGCGGCGGCGTCTCCACGGGCGAGCCCCACGACTGAGACCATGTGGCACAAAAAAGCGCGCCTCATACGCGAACGCTCGCAGCGCGGCCTCGGCAGGGAGGCGCGCATGGTCGGCAACCCAAATAATCAATAATAATCGGATCTTGGAAAAGGAAAATATCGATAGCAACCAAGCCAAAAAGGTAGTCAAGTCACCTTTTCCATCCGAGGAAAATAAACCTTGACGGCAAGTTGATTTGTATGTACATGTCGGCCCGAGGATAAGAGAGGCGAGATGCAATAAAAATCACTCCGCGAGCAACGCCTTTTCCTGCTTGGAGGAAGACGTTAAGGAGGCAGATGGCGCCGTGGTGAAGCCGCCAAACTGTAGCGAGTCCACTTCCGGCAGCTCGTCGTCATCGGCAGTCTCCTCGACATGCTGCGAGGGGTCGGGAAGGTGGCCCACCGAGGGCAGTCTGGTGAGCAGCAGGGACAGCGCGTCTTCTTCTGCGTCTTGTCGCTGGAGCGGTTCGGCCGTTGTTCGCGCCGAAAGTCTGTCGGCCGCAACGGCGACAGGCCTCTGAGCCTGAGCCTGGACCTGAGCCTGCTGAGGTGTCTCGCTTCCTGCGATAAGCTGGGCGAGTTCGTCCTCGAGCTCCGCTTCGTCGGCCGCGCTCATCTGTTCCTGTCCCGCGGCAAAGGCATCATCGATTTCCTTCTGGTCGAGAAGGGCCTCCTGCAGGTCGTCCATGACCTGGTCCACTGCCTCAACGGTGACGCCCGTCTCCTCGCGCATCCGTTTCAGAGTGTCGACTCCCAGCTGGTACTGCTCTAACATCTGCAGTCGTACACAGGTATGATGCGGCGTTACTACTCGCCTTCTCCTCTCGAGTCAAAGGCTGTTTTTTTTTTGTTTGTTTGTTTGTTTCCCCAATACCTCCTTGTCTGTCTGCGTCTGTTCGACGGTGTGGAGTATTTGGTGGATGTTGTCGATAAACGACAGCCGTTTGTCGAGCACGGCTTGAAGCCTTTGCTTTCGCTTCAGCTCCATCATCGCCTTGGGTCTGTTCTTCTTCTTCAGCCACTCCGACGCCTTTGCCCTGCACCTATAGACCGTGTAGCACACAACAGAAACGCGCGGTCAATCTTCTTCTTCTTCTTCAAGTGTGCCCACGCAGAAGCACAACCTTTCGATGTCTTCGGATAGCTGGCTCTCCTGCCTTTCCAACGAGCTCAGAGTCTGCTTCATCTGCAGAATGCCCTTATCAGCATCGGTGAGCTCCACCTTGCCCTCTCCCGCTTTCGCCAGCTTGACTGCCTTCTCCCCGCTCGACGTCTCAAACAGGGCGGCCTTGCCCGTGCTCTTCATGTAGGAGAGGAGAATATGCAGGTCGTGCGCGGAGAGGCCGGTGCTTTCCATCAGCTGCCGCTGTGTGATCAGCCGATCTGCGGCGAACACTGCCTTGTCTGCATGGCTGGCCAGCAGCGCATCGGCCTTGGCCTTTGAAAGACATAGCATACAGAATATTGAACATTGGATCGATGAGGATTCTACATTGTAGAGGCATGACGCAAAGGTGACTTACCTTGACGAGCGGCAATATGACCAAACGGGCCTTGGAGTCGAGTGTCGCAGGTTCGGCAGAGGAGGACGAACCGGCTACTTGACCCCATCCCCAGGAGAGCGGTCGAGCGACGAGGTTGCCCCAAAGCCAAGAGCCCCAGCCGGCTGCTTGCGTTGACACAACTTGAGCCTCGCCCATGACCATGCCCTTGCGGCTCATCTCTGCCTACAAGACCAACAAACTTATTGTTAACCAATCAGTAGCTTTAGTAGAGTTTAAGAGGTGTTAACGAACCACCACGGCATCGAGGCCAGCTGGAAAATAGCCGTCGCGTTTGAAACTTGACTTCAACTCATCAATGGTGAAGGAAAGGGAGTTGACCGACTTCATGGCCTCAGGTAATATCCTTTGCCAGAACTCCATCAAAGTATCCCACTTTAATGGGTTGAGATCGCGCGTCATGGGAAGAGGAGAAAAAAGCTCCTGCATCTTGGATTCGTTGCTCCATTCAGGAACCTCGGTTTCAAGATAGGAGCCTACGTTCATCGTGGCCAACAGAAAAATCTGATCTGTGGATTTCGCGCCAAACTCTTACGGAAATGCAGGGAAATGAAAGGAAATTGAGAAAGAAGAGGCCATTTCAAATGCGGCATGCTGACACGACGGCTTGCGAGTAGATCGCTGCCTGTAGTGCTACAAACATGGCGCGTTCCACCTAGGTCGTTCTTAGGGTTGGCCCGGAGGTCAATCATCTCGAGGGGAGGAACGATGCTATGTGCGACACGCAGCCTCGCCGATAGCGAAGAGGCTACCAAACAGCCACTTCCTGGTATCATTGCACGCCAAGTTCCCAAAACGTTCATCTGTCACACTAATCACCTTCCTGCACGTGCAGGAACAAGTTTAAACAACGGAGCCTTGGCCAAGGTGCGAGCCCTCGATATCGCCAATAGACCTGCCGTGGCTGCATTTGTGCGAGAGCTACAGAGTCTCAGCGATCGTGGGGGTAACGAACGGCTGTCCCCCCCCCCCTCTTAAGAGGGCTCTCCGCTCATTTCCGCTTCTCACTCTGGTGGGTGTCTGTAGAGGACCTCGGTCCTTGCCTCGATGCACTCGTCGCCGCGCTTATCGAGTCGGGGCAATGCCATCCGTTCGTGTGCAGCGCGCTGATACCCTTGTTGGGTAAGTTCCATCGCACCGACGCGGCCCTTACTCTTGTCGCCCAGATGACCCAACAGGACTACGTACATCGTTCATCAAACCCCCCCCCCATATCTACACTCCATTGATGGTGTTGAGGGGGGGGGGATATTGTGCAACATGCTCGAAGGTCCCGGACGTCTTCGTGCTTACATCGCTCGTGAGCGCGCTGGGCCGCGTCAAGCAGGTGCAGAAGGCGCAGTTCTTCTTTAACGAGATAGAGCGACTGGGGATGACGCCCACCGTAGCGAGCTACAGCGCTATCATCATGGTCCACGCTCGGGTCGGCGACATGGCCAGCGTGCACCGGATCCTGAACCAGATGAAGGAAAAGGTGGGAAGGTCGAGACAACAACAACAACAACAACATGAACTTTTTTGTTAACTTCAAAGTGAATTGCATGTTTTATTTTATTTTATTTTTATTATTTTATTTTATTTTATTTTATGTTGGTGTTTTGTCGCAGGGATTGGCGCCGAACGTGCGGACGTACACAGAAATCATCAACCAGAGGAGCAAGGCTGGCTGCGTGGAGGAAGCCTATGAGGCATTCCTCGAGATGCAGCGCGATGGGATCCAGCCTGACCTCAAGGCATACTCGAGCCTCATCGCCGGCTTCTCGAAGGTCGGCGACCACCAGAAGGCGAAGCAACTGCAACAGGTAACTTTCGTTTCCCTTCTGCCAAGGCATAAATAATTGGGGAGGGGGGGGGTTGTTTGTCCAATAAAATAAATAATAAATAGAAACAAGCAAACAAACGAAATGGCCAAAAATGATAGGAAATGGAAGAACTTGGAATAGAGAGTTCGGTTGCTACGTACGGCGCGATGCTATCGGGGCTGGCCCGCGACAGGAAGCTGTCGGAGATCGACCGAATCATCCGCATCATGAAGAACCGCAACGTCGCGCCGTCCCCTTCCATTTTCTCAGGCATCATCAACACATTGGCCGACAGCATGACCACCCGCCAGGCCCTCGACGTGAGCTTTCCTTTTTCTTTTTTTTTCCTATTTTTTCCCAATCTTTTCATCTGCCCCCGGTGTCACCCGATGAGGCCTCGTTCATGAACACGTCGTCCTCCCTCCCTCCCCTCCCCCATTTCGAGCAGGTGGCGAAGGCCATCGAGCAGAACGTGGTGGAGTCATCGCCGACGGTCTGGCATGCGCTGCTGCGCGTGTGCGGTAGCAGACGAGACGTGGACTGCGGCCTGAAGGTGATCGACATGATGCGCCGCCATTCGCCGTCCATGGTGAGCCAGCATATCTATTGCACGATCATAGACACCCTGGGCAAAGCGGGATGCGTGAGTCTGGTATGCTGCCACACACACACACACCCTCCCGCAATATGTGTATTTCGTGCCGCAAACAAAGGAGGTTCCTCTCGATGAAAGGGGACCAAGGTCTTGGCCGACATGCGAAAGCACAACATTAAACCGAACTTGCCAATCTACAACGCCTTTCTCCAGGGGGCCGCAAGGGAGTCAGGCTATTCGAAGGTTGGGTTGCTCGCTTCGCTTGTCCTTTCCCTTTTCCATTCCACAGAACCAACCTCAGGCATTTTTATTTTACTTATTTTTTTTGATTTTGATTTTTATTTTTATTTTTGCTCTGGCAGGCCCTGCAGGTGTTCGAGTTCATGAAAAAGGAGGGCCTGTTCCCCAACAATGTCACCTTCACCGGGCTGATCGATTCGGCCGGATTTAGCGGACGGACGGCCGCTGCCGAAGCGCACTTCAACGAAATAGCCAAGCACAACTTACAGCCCGACGCCAACAACTTCAACTCCCTCATCGAGGCCCTGGCCCGCAACGGCCAGTTGGACAAGGCCGAAACCGTGCTCAACCGCATGCTGCAATACGACACGAAGAAGTCCAACAACACCGGGCAGAGCCTCGTGCGCCCAACGGCCAAATCCTTCAGTTCTTTGCTCGGCTTCTGTCTTAGTAGACGCGATTTGGCTCGAGCCAAGCGAATTGCCGAGGCCATGCGAAGAGAGGGCGTGAGTTTGGACTCGCTCATTTCCCAACAACTAGAGGAGTTAAAACGCTTAGAGGTCCCATCAGATGTGTAAATCCACCAAAGCCCAAAAAGAACCAACGAATCACCAGTATTATCTCAGTTCTAGGGAAACGAGACCCTCACCTGACAAGCTGGGAGAACTGCAGACGAGCGCGGACCAAGGCAAAAAGAAGAGAAATTCGAAAGAAAAATCACCACTAACCAGATGGCTTGATGTCAGCAAGAGGGGAGCTCTTCACCTCCTCTACAGTATTTATAGGACCGAGCTGGGTTTTGCGATTATTTCACTCAAGTAATCCTACAAGAATAAGACACCAAGTTAGCTAGTCGTTCCAGCAGAAAGCTACACCAAGCAGCATGCACATTCCTATAGTGAGCCCCGTGATCCGTGGAGTGACGAACGTTGTCGTTCGGGTCGTGACGCTCCCTGCCCGCCTCTTCGGCAGCCGCCGTCGACGAGTCCGCCACATCTAAGCGTAGACGAGGTCTTCGCTCGCTCGTCCATTTACAATAAATAAGAAAAGCATTTCCAGCTTATTTTATGGGGGAATAAATAGTGGGCGCAGTTAAAAAGGGCGAATTCTTTCAGAACAAAGGCAATCAAGATCACAGCTTAGGGAGAAGGAGAGGAGAGTCGGGAGGAAGAATGAAGAATGTCGGCGCGTCAAAGACGTGTCTCAATGATCTTCTGGATTCTGGAGTGGACCTCATGGGCCTTCCTCTGAGCATCAAGCTTCTCGAGAATGCCCTGCTTCTTGTAGTACTCAGCCACGGGCTTAGTGTCCTTGTGATAGCTAGCCAAGCGCCTCTTGATGGTCTCGGGGTTGTCGTCACTGCGCTGAATCAAAGGCTCGCCAGTGATCTACACCCAGCAGGAAGGTGAGTTCTCAAGAAAGGCATCCTCGTCGTAGATGATGTTCTCAATACAGAGAGGGTTTTGTTGTTTTGTTTTTTTGTTGTTGTTTTGTTTTTTTCCCTTTGGTGAAGGGTGGGCAGAGAGCACTTACGTCGTCCTTGCCAGCGACCTTGGGGGGCGCATACTTGATGTGATACGATCGACCGGAAGCAGGGTGAACGTAGCGACCACCAAGACGGTCGAGCACAACCTCGTCATCAATGACAAACTCAAGAGCAGCAGTCAGCTTGGAGTTGCTCTTGTCCAACATCTCATCAAGCTGCAGCGGTAACGGGCGATTTCAGTGAGCAATTAAGAGCGACAATGAGATTATTGTGTGGTGCACCTTCTCAGCCTGCACCACGGTACGAGGGAAGCCGTCAAGGATGAAGCCATCCTTGCACTCGGGCTTGGTGAGGTTGTCCTTGATGAGGTTGACCATCACCTCATCGGGAACAAGCTTGCCCTGCGCCATGATTTCCTTGGCCAGCTTGCCGATCTCGTTACCCTCAGCCACAGCGGCACGGAGCATATCGCCAGTAGACAGGTGGCACACAGTGTGCTTCTTCTTAAGAAGATCGGCCTGGGTTCCCTTGCCGCTGCCGGGGGGACCGAGGAAAACGAAGCGAAGAGGCTTGGCTTGCATGTTTTCACGCGATGGGTGATTCTGATAGAAAGCAACAAAGGCACAAGCAGGAATGTCTTAATTAGCACTCGTGCGCCAAGAGATCGCAGCACATAATTGTTCAGCTTTCCATTTCTATTATCCACCTCATAGAAATCTCTCAACGGCACGAAGAGAAAGAAAGAGAATTGAGTGAGGGCAGTGCAGACTTACAAGGATTTGATGCTTTGCGGAGGGCGTCCACAGAAGATGATGCTGTGGCGGGGTTTGTGGAGTCTTCTGGAAAAAACGTTAAGGGGTCCTGCCGACGTCGACAGACTGGGACTGAGACAAGGCGATTTTTTTTTGTTGATTTGGACACTTATTTAGACATGAAGCGAACAGTGTTATCCTGGGATTTATAGTGCATCAACTTAGGCTGCGGTACGCTCTCGCCGTAAACGTGAAGCTGTCATTGGGAAGAAGGGGTTCAAGCGATCAGTCCCAACTATGGCAGGCAGAGCACCAAGGAATGAGCTTGTACCTGGCCATTCACTTCCTTGGAATAGCCACTGGCCAGTCCAGAGGCGTCCATGATGATGTCTGCCCGGTGCTCAAGCGCCTTCACCATTCTCTGATCGTCCTCTACATCAGCGTGAACCAGAACCACCAGGCTCGCCCGGTTCTGGATGGGGGAAGGAGTGGAATGAGTAATGGCATGCGCAGAACACCAGGGGGGAAGGAGGACCTCTGGTCGACGAATCAGCACTTGCAAATAGTGGATGAAGTCTATGGCTAGCGAAGGACGACTGCAGGTCTCCAGGAGGACGCTAAGATTATCGATGACGATGCAGACTTCGCTCATGTCTTCGCTGGACTCTACAAAGGTCTTCACTTTGTGGTATAACGCCTTCAAGGACTCAGCCTCGTCTGCGGCAAGCGTCCAATTATCGAGGCCCGGGGTAGGTGCCGAAGGGGGAGCAGAGGAGGGGACAGTCCATTCGTAGGGAGAGGACAGTGCGTTGATATGCAAGAATTGTTGTTTCGTCTGTGCGGTTTTCAAATTGACCGCCTAAAAGCAACATGTATCAGCTCACAAATGGAAAGAGATATTATCCTTACGTTTTAAATACAAATACAAATACAAATATGATCTCAATATCATTATATATATTATCAACTAAATAACTCATAAATTCTCTTCGTACCAACTTACGGCCTACGCTAAAGTAATGGAAGAAACTTTGTTCAAGCCCCACCAATAGAGCTCGTTTACCTGCTTTAAGGTAGCCGAACAAAAAGTGGGGCAGTAGTACGGTCCCGTCTGCCTCTAGTGTGTCCTTGATCAAGATAAACTTGCTTGAAGGAAAGTACGGATCAGGCCAGTTCAGAATTGTGCTCAGCTCTCGAAACATTTTAATCTTTGCGTACACTGTTTTCCCCTTTGTTTTCCCTTGTTGTTTTTTTTCATTTCATTTTTGTATTTTTTTTAATTACTGTTTCCTGCACACCACTTCAGGCGGCAGAGATGAAGCGTATCTCGCGGCTGTTCGACGAGTGCGTCCAGATGTTGATCACCTCGTACTCCTGGATGCACTCCCGCAGGTGATCCAGCGTAAAGCCTCGGGCCAGCACCTGAGGAAGGATCTCGTCTTCCTTCACCACAAGCGTCTGGTGCGACGAGGCCCAGTCGCGCACCAGAGAGTAGATTGCCGAGATGGGATCGACCGCGCCGGTGCGGCCCTGTGTCGGTTCATAGAGGGAAGCCTTGGAAGCGTGCATCAGTCGCATCGCCTCGTCGACATCTGCTTGAGATATCTCGTCGCTAAACCGGATGCGAGCCAACGCCTGAAGCAAAAGTCTCGAGACGTAAGTTACATGCATATACGAGGAAAAATGCGAGGAAAAAATAAGGGGAGGAGTCGAACCTGAGACAGACGCAGAATGCCCAGTAATGTACGCGCCGTGGTGTAGGTGTATCCCGCGGAAGCCGAGGACCCAGACATTCCGCCACTAATCATCATGAAGCGCGAGAGAGAGAGAGAGAGCAGCAGCAGCAGCAGCAGTCAGCATCCCAGTATTCCACCTTCTGCTGTGCTTGCTCTCCGTACGTACCCAGCGCGCATGTTGACATAAGCATCGGTGATGTACGAGATGAGGTGATCCGGCACAGACGGCTCCACCTTTCGGGCGAGGGCGATGTAGGCCCGCATGAATTCCGGCGTCTTTATGCCATCGCCCCCTAAAACAATGCAATGCGCCAGCTTTGGATCGGAACCAACGGGCCAGTGTAGGCAGAAGAAGGGAGGAGGGGACGGTACCGGCTCCCGGGTGCTTGCCGTGTCGATGCACATGACAGACGTGTCGTGCCAACTCCAAGTCGGCGTTACGGGAGGGTCTGTCGAGCAGCAAGAACAGCAGATCGAATCGAGACAACAGCGCCGCAGGCAGGTTGATATTCTCCTCTGTTTCCCATTCGCGTAGTAATATGAGATGCTTCGACAAAGCGTAGTTGGGACTTGAGCGAAAAATAGATGCAAACCTGGCGTGCGATGGGGATTATAGCGGCCAAATGCGGGATTGGCGGCGGCCAGGATCGAAGTGCGGGCATTAAGGCGCGTGGTGATACCCGCCTTGGCAATGGACACCGTCTGCTGCTCCATGACCTCGTGAATGCCAGTCCTAAATCACCGAAACGTT
>CDFF01071203.1:20452-34653 GCA_000826265.1 Acanthamoeba culbertsoni
AAAAAAACACACACACACACACACAAAAAACGCTACAACTCCAAACCAAACACGCATCGTTCCGCCGAAGCAATTTCTTATATTTTCTCTTCTTTCCTCCTTGATTTGTTAGGCAAATTCAGCAAGCAGTGGAGCGGTCGCTCCTGGAGAGCGGCGTGGGCGCGGATGCGATGAGCCTCATCTCGAACAACCCTAACCACCGCAAGCGAGAGGATGGGATGGCTATAGGCCTTCGCAACGTCGGCAACACATGCTACTTCAACTCCCTGCTCCAGGCACTTATTTTCTTTTTCTTTTCCTGAATACCTTTCTATCTTAGTTTCCCATTCTCGTAACGGTCGCATATCGCTGACTTTTCCATAATTGCAGACATATTTCTACATCCCGCGCTTGCGGCGAGCCGTGCTCTCGTTCCCCACTGAAGAGGCTGCGAAGAAGACCGAGAAGGCTGCCACAGTCGAATGTACATGCGCTTCTCCCCCCTCTCTTCCCATCCCCTCTCTCGGCGAACACGTGAGTTGGTCTGCACATCTTTTGTTCTAATTATTTACATGTCCGATTCAGTCATGAAGGAGTTGCAGCGAATCTTTGCCTATTTCCTCTTCACCAACCAGAAGTGGATCGACCCATCGCCCCTGCTCAAGAAGATCCTCGACCGAAACGGCACCCCTGTAAATATTGGAAACCAAGAGGACGTGAGCGGTAATCCTTTCCTATCTCCTTCCTAGGTACAAAAAAAAACAACCATAATGAAAAAAATTCCTTTTCCTAGAATTCAACGAACTTTTTTTGGAGAGGATTGCGGAGGGCCTCGACCTCACAGCCTCGCTCACCGACTCCAAGGACAACTCTGAAATGATCAAAAAGTGCGTCTCCCCAATCCAATCCAATCCAATCCAATCCAATCCAATCCAATCCAATCCAATCCAATCCAATCCAATCCAATCCAATCCAATCCAATCCAGACTCCAGGCATTGTTTTCTCATCATATATATATATATCGATATTAGCATGTTTCAGGGTCTCGCCGTGGAATATCTGAACGCGACCGAGGCGGACGGTTCGCCCGTAGAGACCACCCTGGACGGCGTGGTGGTCGCCCATCTGGTATGCACAGAACTTCACCATTTTTGTTGATTTGTATTTCTTGCTTTTTTCTTATATATTGCCTCACACCATAGATTCTGCCGGTGGTGGAGGACGAGGAGAAGGACATCTACGAGGCGCTCGATAGCTACATGGTCGACGCCGTGGACTACACCACCGAGAAGGGCCATCGCACGGTGGCTGAGCAGTCCCGCTGGTTCAAGAAGCTGCCCCCCGTCCTCATGCTGCAGCAAAACGTTCCGCTCCCCTCATCCTCCCCCTCCCCTCCCCCCACCCCCTTCGATCTCCTCCTTTTTTTCACGATGAATTGACCGACGGACCGTCGTTTTCTCTCTTTTTCCCGGGGGGGGGCAATGGTTCTTAAAGCGGGTCAAGTTCGACGTGGCGAGCGGGTCGTACAGGAAGCTCAACACGCCGCTGCGCTTCGACACGGAGGTGTTCATGGACCGGTACTTCCTCGACCAGCGGGAGAAGACCACGCAAACACGGCGCGTGGTGGCGCAGTGGCGCGCCGACCTCGCTGTGCTCGACAGGGAGATCAAGGCCATCACCAACTTCAAGGCACTGACCGACCGACCGACCGACTCCCGCTCTTGCGATTCCTTCCATTCGTCTTACCGAATGAAATGTCATCGAAATGCAGGGGCGCTCGCACGGATTGCCGGAGGCGTTGCAGAGCGTGATCGATTACCTGAGCGAGAAGGACGGCCAGTCGGGCCTCGCCGCCTCCATTCAGCTGCTCAGCGGATTCCATAAGATCGAGACCGAGAAGCTCAAACGTAAGCGTCACCATCGGCTGATTGGACCGGAGTTTATATAAACACACCATCAGCCAATCCTTTGGGATCATCAGCGAGCGAGTACACACCCACTGACCGCAATCAATCGAACAACAGAGCTGCAGAGCGAGGCGCAGGTCTATCGCACGAAGATCGCGGGCGCGTACGACGATTTCCCGCGGAAGGCCTCGTATTCGCTCTTTGCGGTGTGGATTCACGCGGGCGTGGCCGGCAGCGGACACTACTGGGCCTACATCAGGGCCGGCAAGCGGAAGCAGGCCGTCCTCCCTCCCCTCGTCCCCGACAGTACTTTTCCTTTTTCTTTCTTATTTCTCGTGAGGTGGATACCTAAAAACCATTCTCGAAACGAATACAGGTGAGGCGAACGATAAGGGGAAAGAAGTGATGGACACGACGGCCACCACCGGCGAGCCGACCAAGGAGCTCGAGATGGTCGACAAGGAGGACGCCGAGCAGCAGCAGCAGCAGCAGCAGCAACAGCAACAACCAGCGGAGGAAGAGGCCAAGGAATGGCTCAAGTTCAATGACATCAAAGTCACGGAGGTAATTCATTGCATACCACAAATACCTTTTTTAACGAATAATTAACAATGCAAAATTTGCAAGGCGGACGCCGCGACCGTGTTTGCGGACGCGATCGGCGGGTCGGGCAGCGCGACCGCCTACTTCCTGATCTATGTGGAGACGGAGACCATGCGGGCCATCCAGGAGGCCTTCCTTCCCGACGCCGAGACCGACGGGCACTACCTCAGCTCCAAGACCGTGCGGGTAATTATTGAACATTTTTTAATTTAATGCTTATTTATTTATTTTGAAAAAAACATGTTTCGCCTTACCAAAAAATCAATGATATATGAATCGCATAACGTGTGATGTAGGACGAAATCGAGGCGGATAACGCCAAGTTTTTGGAGACGCTGGAGAAGTTCAACAAGAGCGCGTCGGAGGACAAGGTGACCCTGTTCAAGAACACCTACGAGAACAAGCTCGCCGAAGCCCGCCAGTACGCCGACGACGCCATCTACACCGCCAACCTCAAAGACCTACGCACGAAGAGGTAACCTCACATAGATGCATAGATATACGGAGCATATATATATATATATATGTATGTGTGTGTGTATATGAATAGATAAATAGATAGATAGATAGGAACGGAAATTCGATCTCAACAAACATCACTCAATACAGCTTCTATGCATTCCTGACTGCCATCGGAATGGAAGACGTGGCCAGAAACGAAATCATCAAAGACGTCTATGTGCAGACCTTCGAAAAGGGACTTGAGGTATTTATTTTTGTATTGTTTTTATATCTCTTGGGGGGGGAAAATATGGTTGATGAATTGACGATTTTTTTGTATTATTTTGTATTATTTTGTATTATTTTATTTTTTTTTTATTTGGGGGGAGCGTAGAAGGACATGGACTCGAGTTACTACAAGAAGGTGACCGATATGGTGGGCGAGCCAATCATCCAGCTGGCCCTGGCGAGCGTCTTCGACTCGGCCGTACATTCTTGCCTCTTTTCTGCGAATTTTCATGATTGGTTCTCATATAAGGAATGGAATCCTTAAATTCGTCCAGGCCACCGAAGCACTACGCACGGAATTCATGGAATTCAGGAAAACCGCGCAGATCTATTCCGCTGGCCTTGGATTCTTCCTCGATAGAAGGTACGTTTCATTATATATTATATTATATTAGAATTTATTATTATTATTATTATTATTATTATTATTATAAAATCAAGGACGTCTGCTTGATATTAACCAATGAAACGGAGCGCAGGTTCGATCAGGCGATGAATGCCTTTGTGTTGGCCTTGGCCGCCGATAAGAAGGTCAAGCACATGGAGGTCAAGCGGAGTAACCAGATCATGTGCACCCTCAAGCTCTGTATTAACGTATGCTCTCCTCTCAAACACACACATCCTCCGTTACTGGCCCCCTCTTAAACCAACCCTCACACTAATTCCTTTTTCTTCCCAAAAAAATAAAAATAAAAATAAAAATAAAATATACTGGTTACGCATAATAATTACGCAAAAAAAAACAACAACAACAACAACAACGAATAAAAAACCAAAGAAAATGTTTGAGGAGGCCAGGGCGAAGCTCGACCCCACGCAGTGGATGGAAGCGGTGCCTCTGCTGACGCGCGTCAGCCTGTTCGCGGTGCAGCAGCTGGACAGGAGCGACCCGCTCTTCATCCAGATCAAGGGCGAGCTCACGAATATGTACAACACGCGCGCTGCCCCGATCCCCCCGGAAGGCTACAACCGCCTCAACCAGGCGCTGAGCACGCTGCTGGCCCCGGCCTTCGCGGTGAAGCCGATGGACCCAACCCCGCTGAAGCTGCCCGAGTACGGGCGAGGCGAGACCGAGAAGTGGGAGGCCGTGGCGCGGCGGCAACAGGAGCAGCTCACCGCGCTCCAGGAGCAGGCGCCGCAGCTGTGGCTCACCCACATGCCCATCCCGCCCGAGCGACCGCCCGCGGCCACGTCCTCCGCTTCCTCTTCCTCTTCCTCAACGTCCACCAGCACGGCGACAGCCAGCTCGGCCACAGCGCAGGACCACTCTTCCCGCTACATTGCGTGATGTCCCTAAGAAGGCGCAATAAAGATACACATGTCATTGTCAGGGGGGAAAAAGGACACGCATTGCGTTTTTCCCTCTTTCAAGTTGCGATGTGGGGATTCTGGCCGACTTTTCGCCGTCCGCGGTGAGGAAATCCCCAGCCCCTCCCAGGCGGCTCGTTGAGGGTCGCCCGAACCTGTGTCTGAAACCAGACGACCTTTCCCAAAAGTGGGTATAAAACGGAAGCGCAATCAACATACCACACACGCACATACCAACACAATGACCACTCTCTTTGGCTATACCGACCCCTGGTCTGACCTGCGCCAGCTGCAGAGACAGATGGATCGCCTTGTGGGCGGCTTCGGTGGTGGTCCCTCCTGGGACATCAACGCGGACGTGCCGCTGCTCACCAGTGGTGCGGGGGTCCCCTCCACTGAACTCACGACCGGCGTGAACTGGAACCCTCGTATGGACGTCCGCGACACCGACAAGGGCCTCATCGTTCATGCCGAGCTGCCGGGGTGCAACAAGGAAGACATCAAACTTAGCGTTGACAACAACAGGCTCATCCTCCAGGGCGAGAAGAAGAGGATTAAGAAGGAGGAAGGCGAGAACTGGGTCAGGAAGGAGAGAATAACCGGATCCTTCTATCGCGCTCTTCCGCTGCCCGCTGGTGTGGACGCGAACCAGATCCAGGCCAACTTCAACAACGGCGTCCTTGAGGTGCTCGTACCGAAGACCGGCGAACTAAAGAAGCAGCAGATCGACATCAAGTCATCCGAGCCAACCACGCAGACCACCCAAACCACTCAGGATAGAGGACAGAAGAGCTAAATTGTCTGTTGGCTGACTTGCCACCAATAAAGCATGGCTTCCTTCTTGACGGACGTACACCCTTACTTCAACCATAACATAACCGGTTCCCTGCGCAATAACACTTTGGGCAGCGATGGAATAGGGATGTGTTTTTTTTTAAAGTTAAATTCTCGAGCCAAAAAAAAATAAAATAAACCAATAAATAATACGGTGCCCACTGTCACTGGACAGCCAATCGGACTACTGTGTCTACTGCTGCTGCGAGCGGAGAGACTTCTGCTGCGCCCACTCCTCGACAGGCGTCTGGCCTCCGAAACCAGAAGCGTAGTTGCCCTTTAGCTTGAACAGCTGCTTGAAGTGCGGCTTGCTGCATTGTTTGTGTTCGTGTGTGAATATGAGCTAATATCCTCCGCAGGAAGTCATGACGAAAAGGGCGATAAGTACCAATAAAGCTTGCCCTCGAGCCCGGCATAGTTGCCCAGTGACAGAGTCTTATTGCAGTGTGCGCATCTGATGATGAGGAGCGCCGCCATCACTCCACCGTTAACAGAACGCCTCACACCGACCAAAAAGTGCCATTCGAATAGCCAAAGAGCGTACCGGAAGCAGAGCTTGTGGAAGATCTTGCCATCGGCCGACAGCTTCTCGTTGATATAGACGGTCTTGCCGCACACCGCGCAGGCGTCGCCCCGAACAGTGAACTTGGGCTTGGCCGAAGCGCCGCCGGCTGTCGACACCGGCCGCTGAATACCGCTGCCGCCGCCAGGGGCCGTCGACGGGAGGGACGGAGCGGAGCTGACCCTCGCCGGAGCGCCGCCATGAGGCCCGCGCACGATGACCGTGCCGGCCCGCGGCTTCTCCCGCGCGTGCTGTGTGGCCGCCTCCGTGCTGCCGCTCTGCTCCTTGGTGGACGAGGACGCGGGCGCATCGCCGCCCTCCTGCCTCCTCCGTTTGCGTTCCTCCTCGACGAGGCGCATCTCCTCTTCCTTCTGCTTTGCACGCTCCTTCTCCCTCTCCCTCTCCCTTTCCTCCTCTTCGAGCTTCTTCCGCCAATCCTCTTCGGTGATCTTGACGCTCTTCCGATTGGCCAGCTTCTGCTGCTTCTCTTTCTCTTCCTTCTCGCGCTTCTCGCGTTCCTCCTCTTCGATCTTCTTCTTCCACTCCTCCTCGACGTTCTTGCGAGGCGTCTTGGCCAAAGCCTCCTCGCGCTCGATCTCCCGCTGAATGGAATCGTCCTTGGGTTCCTCGCCGTTGAGGAAGGCGCTCTCCTGCTTGCGTTCCTTGACAGCCTCAGCGATACGCCGCATTTCCTCCTCTTTTTCCCTCGCCTTCTCCTTTTCCTTTTCCCTCTCCCTTTCCTCCTCTTCGAGCTTCTTCCGCCAATCCTCTTCGGTGATCTTGACGCTCTTCCGATTGGCCAGCTTCTGCTGCTTCTCTCGCTCCTCCTTCTCTCGCTTCTCGCGTTCCTCCTCTTCGATCTTCTTCCTCCACTCCTCCTCGACGTTCTTTCGAGGCGCCTTGGCCAAGGCCTCCTCGCGTTCGATTTCTCGCTGGATGGCGTCGTCCGTCGTGTCATTGGGGCCCTTCAGGAAGGCGCTCTCCTGCTTGCGCTCCTTGACGGCCTCAGCGATACGCCGCATTTCCTCCTCCTTTTCCCTCGCCTTCTCCTTCTCCTTTTCCCTCTCCCTTTCCTCCTCTTCGAGCTTCTTTCGCCATTCTTCCTCGGTGATCTTGACGCTCTTCCGATTGGCCAGCTTCTGCTGCTTCTCTTTCTCCTCCTTCTCGCGCTTCTCGCGTTCCTCCTCTTCGATCTTCTTCCTCCACTCCTCCTCGACGTTCTTGCGAGGCGCCTTGGCCAAAGCCTCCTCGCGCTCGATCTCCCGCTGGATGGCGTCGTCCGTCGTGTCATTGGGGCCCTTCAGGAAGGCGCTCTCCTGCTTGCGCTCCTTGACGGCCTCAGCGATACGCCGCATTTCCTCCTCTTTTTCCCTCGCCTTCTCCTTCTCCTTCTCCCTCTCGCGCTCCTCCTCCTCCATGCGGCGGCGCCACTCCTCTTCCTTGTTCACAGGTCGCCCCCGCGGGGAGATCACCTGCTCGTCCGCGCTGGCGCTGGTGGCGGCCGGCTTGACCTCGCCGGTGAACATCGAGGCGATGCGGCCGACCTTGGCGGTGCGCGAGAGCTGCTGCCGCTCCTCCTCCTTCTTGCGGCGGATCTCCTCCTCCTTCGCCTTCGAGCCGCCCTCCTCTTCGCCGGCGATCTTGCTGCGCCATTCCTCCTCCTTCTCCCGCAGCGACTTCGGCTTGCTCATCGTGCCCGCGGCGGCGGCTGCAGCCCCGGTATTGGTGACGGCGGCCTCCGGCTCCGTCTCAGTCTCCGTCTCCGTCTCCGTCTCGGCAGCGGCCAACTCGGCCTCCATGCGGGCGAGCTCCTCCTCTTCACGCCGCAGGCGCTCCTCTTCGGTCTCCTCAGCGGCTTCGGTCTGTGCTGGCTGATTGAGCTGCTGCTGCTGCTCTCGGGCCTTGAGCTCGCGCTCCTCGCGCTCCAGGCGCTCCTCCTCGCGGCGCTGCTCCTCTTCGAGCTGTCGGAGCTCCTCTTCGACGCGCTGCATCTCGAGCAACTGCCGCTCCTCTTCTTCCAGGCGCTTCAGCTCCTCCTCCATCTCGAGGATCTCCTCAAGCTCGCGTTCGAGGTCGGCTTCTTTCTGTGAGGGATACACACACACACACACACACACAGAGAGAGAGAGAGAGCAGAGAGAGCAGAGAGAGCAGAGAGAGCAGAGAGAGAGAGAGAGAGAGCAGAGAGAGCAGAGAGAGAGAGAGAGAGAGCAGAGAGTTAGGTTAAGATCAAAGGGGGGGGTGGAAGAAGAGAAGGAAGATACCTGACGCTTAAGCTCGAGCTCCTTGAGTTCGGCCTCCATGCGGAGAAGCTCGGCTTCCTCTTCCTCGAGGCGCTTGAGCTCTTCTTCCTCCTCTTGAAGGCGCTTGAACTCGTCATCCACGGTCTGGCCATCGGCGGCTTGACCGGCCTGCTGCTGCTGCTGCTGCTCTTCCCCTTCCTCGGCGAGGAGCTTCCGCAGCTCCTCCTCGAGCGCCGCAAGACGCTGACGCTCGCGGTTCTCCTCTTCGTCGAGGCGCTCGATCTCCTCCAGGGCTGCCTTGTGCTTCTCGCTTCGGCGCTGGGCGGCCTCGTCGTCCGCGGACTCCTGCTCCCGCTCGCGCGCGTCCAGCTCGGCGCTCTCGGTCCTCCGCTTGGCCAGGGCCGCGGCGTCCTGCACCGCCCACTCCTCTTCTTCGCGCTCCTCGTCCGCCAGGCGCTCACGACGCTCGGCGACCTCCTGCAGCATCTTCTCCTGCTCGTCGTCGCGTTCGGCGAGCCACTGTCTGTCCTCCTCTTCCTGCTGCAGTCTGAGCCGCTCCTCCTCTTCCTCCTCCTTGTCCAGCCCGGCCTCCTCTTTGGCGTTCTCCTCGTTTTCTACATTCGTAGTGTCGACGGCGGAAGCTTTCTCGGCGGCCTTGACCTCGGCCTCGAGCCTGGCGAGCTCCTTCTCCTCTTCCTCAAGACGTTTCAGCTCGGCTTCCTCAGCTTCCTTTTGCTTCAGCATGCGCTCCTCTTCTTCCTGAGCTTGCTTGCGCAGTGCCTCGGCCTTGACTTCGGCCTCGAGCCTCTCCAGCTCTCTCTCCTCCTCTTCGAGACGTCGCAGCTCGTCGGCCTTACGCTTTTCCTCTTCCTCGGCCTTGGTCCTGGCTTCGGCCTCGAGCCTTGCGAGCTCCTTCTCCTCCTCATCGAGCCGTCGCAGCTCGTCGGCCTTACGCTTTTCCTCTTCGAGGCCCGCAAGCTCCTTCTCCTCTTCTTCAAGACGTCCAAGCTCTTCATCGACGTCGCTAGGGGCGTTAGGGGTCTCAGGGGCAACCTGCGGCGAGGGTTCCGGCGTGGACTCGGCGGCAGGTGCCTCGGTCGCACGCTGCGACGACTCGCGAGGGGCGAGGTATCGTTTTCGGAGCTCTTCCTCTTGTTTTTGCTGTTGGGTAGCGCAAGTAAGAGAAGTGTTAATCTCTGGTGATACCGGTCGAGAGGATAAATCAGAAGGTTAAATTTGTGTAGCCACTGTACCTTCTCGCGGTCCATCATCAAGAAAGGGTTGCTGCGCTTCTTTCCTTCGACTTCTTCCTTAAGCAGTACCTTCTCCTGCTCACGCCTTTCTCGATCCTCGCGAACCAGGCGCTCTGCTTCGGTTTCCCCGTTTTCATCTTCCGTCTCTTTGCTTAGCCTCTCTACTTGTTCTCTCTTCACTGATGAGGCTGCCTCTCGTTCCTTATTCTCCCTCTCAAGATTTTCTCTTTCGTTTTCCTGAGAACTCTTCTGTTCATTAACGGGGGTGGCGGCCGACCCGACAGACGGAGACGGACTCGAACTGCTTCCTCCTTGTTGACGCTCACGAATCCTTTGCTCATAATAGCGACGCTTGCGCTCCTCTTCTTCTTGTTTCTTTTTATCTAGGTCAAGAAAAGGGTTGTTCAGCCTCTTCGCCATCTTTCACTGCGAAAGTCGAGACATATGTTAGTCATTAATGAAACTCATGGCCGAACTGAGCTAACAAGCCGAAAAACAGAGACCATACCCTCCAAACACTAACGGGGTTGTAAAGGTGTTTGTGCGGCCTGTTTTGGCGAGAGTGGCTACCGTGCGGCGGGTCGTGTTGGTGTTCCCTCTTTTGTTGCCCTGTAGAAACGGAACGAGTAGTCGGCTTTATTACCCTCATATTAATCAAATATTATAGTCTTTTAGCATTCCACGACAGGAATTTCAGCACAGTTCCAACCACTCACGTCACTGTGTGCGGTGGCACAGGGCACTCTTCCGCTTTACTCCCTGTAGGCGCAGTGACTGTAGACAGTCGGTCGTTGTGCAAGTCCGATAGTAACACCACCTGCCGCACGTCCTTCCGTGAAGGCAGCAAGCAAGCTAACAGAAAATGACCAGAGAATTGGCTACATAGGAAATAGGGATAATGTCCGGCTTTCTCCTTCGGCGCACTTCCTCGAACTTGTCCGAACTCAAGTAAGGGCGTCCTCCGGAAGACCACAACCAGTTCACCACATAGTACTCAGTTAATCATGTCGGCAGGTTGGTTTTCCGTTTGAATGTGAAGATTGATACACTAAGATGCCTAACATAATTCGTTGGGCAGAGGTGGAAATGCCCGCTGTGGTCGTTAGAGCTCCTCAGCCTGGTACCGCGGTCGTGTGGCATTGTCCGCCGGGGAGAAGCGAGTGACTCACCTTGTGTGCACAACGCAGCGTCCAAAGCATGGAAGGACCTCGTGTCCGGAATAGCCAGCGGGGTGTCCATAGTTGTGGCCGGTCATCCACTCGACACCGTACGAGAATTCCGTGCACGCGTTTGCCGCTGCGAGAGCACACTTACTCACGGAACACGCTGCTCGTGTTTGTCAATTGTCTTGTGCACACAGATTAAGGTGCGCTTGCAGACGCAGCCGGTGCCCAAAGCCGGGGAGGCGCCTCAGTTTAGGGGAGTCCTTGATTGCGCCGCCAAAACCATTCGACAGGAAGGGGTCCGTTTGCTCGTTCATGCTGGCTTTCCGTGCATGAACGCCATCATTGATCACTCTGCAACAGGTGCGCGGATTGTACAAAGGAATGGTGAGCCCGCTTCTAGGCGTGCCGCCCATCTTCGCTCTCTCTTTCGGAGTCTACGGCGGCGCCAAACGGTTCGCTCTCTAGGCAGTTTATTCAGCCAATCAATATTTTGCAGCTTCTCACTCTTTCCACCTCAATGTGATTGGTTCAGATTTTTAGGCGAAAGACCAGATTCCCCACTTTCCATTCCCAGAATCGCACTTGCCGGCGCGCTTACAGGCATAGGCACAGTGGTACATTATGAGACACCCATTTATTCACTGTTTAATTTATTTGTTTTTTTAGAAAATGTATAAGTTTACAAATAAATAGCTTCCTAAGTCCGTCCGTCCTCTTGGAATTTCAGGTATTTGCTGCCCCTGGTGAGGCCATAAAGGCGCGGTTGCAGGTCCAATATTCGGCGGATGGTTCCTCCCGATATTCAGGCCCTGCAGACTGCGCCAAACAGATGTATAAGGTGACATAACTCCTCCCTTGCTGTGTGTCATTTTCTGTAACATGTACATGTTTTGTGTTCACATTCATTCTCCTGCATTCGCCTTCAGGTCGGCGGTATCCGCGAAGTATTTAAGGGTTCTGCTATCACTGCCTACCGCGATGTTCCTGGGTACATATTGAAAGCGCTTCTATATACAATTGATAAGATTAAACAATGTGAAGGTGACCAAAACATGTAAATTTATCAATCTCAGAAATGCAGTATATTTTGCAGTCTACGAGATCGTCAAACGAGCGTTCATTCCCGCTGGTGGTTCCGCTTGGGTAAGGAGTGACTCCTATCTAGTAGATGCGCCTTTCCTATGGAATTTCTTATACCCCGCGCGTGAAGGACGTGGGGCCGTTGCCGATGATGTTGGCTGGCGGCTTGGCAGGCACGGCCACCTGGCTAGTGGTCTATCCCCTTGACATAGTGAAGTCGCGAGTGCAGATCGACTTCTCCGGTACTGTATTGTTGCAATCTCCCCCTTTTTTTAAAATCTCTTTATCTATTTATTTATGTATTTATTTATTAGAGTGCTACATGGCAATGAAGTGACCCTTGGTGCATCTGTCGACAGGCAAGTACGCCCCTGGTCACAGAGGGTTGTGGCAAGCGTATACAGAGATATTGGCCGAAGCGCAGGGAAGCTGGCGCGGACTGTATAAAGGCATCACGCCGGCCCTTCTCCGATCCTTCCCTGGTGACCTCCCTTTTAACGTGCAACCCATCTTCACGTCACTTACGGCTCGTTTACTTTTTTCTTTTCTTTTCTTCTTCTTCTTTTTTTTTGGTGGAAAAATGTCTTTTGTCTGGTTTGCGCCACTGCAGCCAACGCGGCGTGCTTTCTGGGCTATGAGATGTGCATGCGACTGCTTCACTTCATCGCGCCATGAAGCCTTTGCGATTCAGTACAATAAATCATAAATTTATTTTTATTTTTACAATATATACGTGGCTGGTGATGGTCAGTGCCAGGTGATGGTCACAGAGGGGAATTGGTCCTGGGCCTCCTCCCATTCGCTGCGGCTGATGAGGGGGCAGCCTCCGATCTTCAGCTGCTTGATGCTGGTCCGACCTCCGCCCCGGCGGTTTCGCCGTGGCTTCCTCTTACGGAGCTGCTGCTGCTGCTGCTGCTGCAGACCGGCAAGCGGGCGATCCTTCATGACCAGCGCCCAGGGCAGCTCGCCTTCTTCCTCCACATCGATCCTTTGCTCCTCCTCTTCCCTCCTCTTGGCATTTTTCTTTTTCTCTTTCTTCTTCTTCTTCTTTGTGCCTTGGTCCAGCTCAACGAGGAGGCTATCGCCTTCCTTCTTTGTGTGTGTGTGGCCAAGGGCCTCCTTGCCCTGCAGCAAATCCTCCACACCGAGCGGGCCGATACTGAGGCATCGCGTGAGGTCGAGTGACCTCAGCATGCCGCAGCCCTTAAGGTGGTGCAGTCCCTCGTCTGTGATTCGCTGGCAGTCCTCCAATACCAGCTCTTCCAGCACAACCTCGCCGTTCTGTGATTTCGAAATGTCAGCGCACGTGCCCAATAAGGCGCACGAATGGGGGATATCTTACCTGGTCTGAAGTGGAGGCGAGGCAGGCGAGGACGGTGTCGGAGAGGCCGTGGCATCCCTTGCAGTTGAGCCTCCGCAGGCTGGAGGCCAGAGGGAAGCACAGCTCGCCGGGGATCTCGCCGTCGTCGATGGCTTCGCTCATTCGCAGGACGTCTTCGCGCCTCTGCCGTCGCTCCGTCTCGCGCACTTCGTCGAGCGGAATGAGCGGATAAGACTTGAAGGCCTTCTCCGTCAGACCCACGCAACTCTCTTTTAAGAAGAAGACGAAGAAGGATGACGAAGGGGGGGGGAAGGGGAGGGATGAGAAAGCTGCGAAAAGAACGAAGAGGAGAGGAAAGCGAAGAGGTCGAACCGATGCTTAAGGTGGTCACGTGACGTAATCGGTTGGTGATGAAGAGGAAGGCATCATCGGTCATCGTCTGCGGCAAGTGAAGCGTCCGGAGACTCTCCGGCTTCGAGATTTGGTCCATAAACAGTCCCATCACGCCTGTTTGTTCATTTATTTTGAATATATAAAAATTAACACAATAAAACCAAACCAAACTCATATTCACTTTTTTTAAAAATAAATAAATACATAAATAAATAAATAAAGCACCTTGGCCGGTAATATTGGTGCAGCCGGCCAGACTGAGAGTTTCCAAATGTTCACTGAAGGTGGCTTCGGGGCTATCGTCAAGAAATACCTCATCGGTAATATTGGCACAGCCTGGCCACGCCACATGTAAGACTAAGGCTAAAATCGCCTCCAAACATCCGAAGTATGAGGGCCACCTTCGAGATTGAGATACTTGAGATTCTTACAGGTCGCTCGAATGGCGCGCAGGCCGGCGTTGCCGATGGAAGAGACGGCGACCTCGAGATGTTCCAGATTGGTCTGCAGTTTGATTCGCGAGAATGAAGCGTCGCTTATCTCCCAGCAGCCTGATTGGGTAGAGAATTAATCGTGGCGGATGATTCGCCGGGCAATTATGCCTCGGCCAGTCCGATTGGTGGAAACGAACCTCCGAGGTAGAGACTCTTGAGATGGGGACATCGGTCGAACAGTTGTGCGGCCGATTGGTCGGTCACACGAGGGCAGTTGGTCAGGTCGAGTTCCTCGAGACCAGTTAACCGAGCAGCCACCTTAAGCAGCGCTCCGTCTCCCACTTTCGGCACCGCTCGTAGACGTAGAGATTTTATTCCTGATTTTTTT
>CDFF01071209.1:2077-12928 GCA_000826265.1 Acanthamoeba culbertsoni
TAATAAAGGACTTTTTCCCATACAACTCCTAGCCTACAGGCTAACCCCTTACTCGGCGCTCTAACAAGGTCCTCCTTGTCAACCCAGCTGTCATCCTTCACCATGTACCCTGCTTATCACACATAGTACTGTTTCTTTCCCTCATGGGTGTGATGGTTCATGATCTCCTTGACCTCAAATTCCTCCTCAGCCTCATGCTCAGGGAATTTTTCCTCATGGGGTCAGGAATCGGATTTTGGATCCTCAGATTGGGTCTCAATGAAAGGTTTTGTTGTAGTTAGGGTAATCTGGGCAGTGGAGACCCCAAGAATGAGGGAGTTTAGGTGTGGGTAAAATCTGTTTATTTAATAAATGTTTGGGTATTTATACCCAGGCCTTAGCCGTTACTGGCTAACCGTTTAACAGTCACATATTCGTTATTTCCGTTATTTAACTGTAATTCTTGATCTGGGGAAATTCCAGGCAGGAATTTCCTAATATTTTCCTGATCTCTCTAACATACCCCACAACTAAGACAAAACTGTCCCAGTTTTCATCACAGCCCTTGGCTGTCGAGGTAACAGGCCTTGAGTTCGTCCACGTGGAGATCACCCTCCGGCACCCAGCTATCATTGCGCACAGTGTACCCTTTCCACCAAACTCAGAATTCTCACCCAGCCTTGAGATCATGATGATCAATGATGTCTTCAATCTCATACTCATCTTTGTCTTCCTTGTCGTGGATGTGAGAGTCTTCCTCCGTGATCTCGACCTTGGGATCCTTCTTGGTCGGTCTTGGTCGTCCACTAGATCTGGAAATGTAGTGTTTGGTCCTCTCGATGTTGAGCTTGAATCTTCCTCCTTTGCCATCATCAAGCAGAACAGTCTGCGCACTTGGCTGATCAATCATGGCGTAGGGTCCTCTCCATTTCTTGGCTAATTTCCTCGCTCGTCCCTTCGTGGGTACGCAGATCATCACTTGATCACCTGGCATGTAGATCAGATCACACTTCAATTCATGGTTCTTTTCCATCTCTGTCCTCACAGCTTGAAGTTTGACCTTGACTTCGTCCTGGATGATTTCTTGGGCTTTCCTGAGCTCGGAAATCCACTCGTCCGCGCTTGATTTCGTCAATTCCTCCCGTTGAACGTTGATCAACAGGGGCGCGGGGCGACCAAAGAGCACTTTGTAGGGGCTCCTCTTGGTCGACTTCTGGGGGCTTGATCTGTAGGTGTATAACAATAAAGGTAGAAATGCGTCCCAATTGTCCTGTTTGCTGTTTGCATAGTGGGATATCATTCCCTTGAGTGTCCTGTTGAATTGCTCTACCTGTCTGTTCATCTGTGGATGTCCTGGAGTTGAGTAGGATCGCTTGATGCTGAGTTGCCTGGCCAACTCTTGATGAAGGGATGCCATGAACTTGCTTCCTTGATTGCTGATGATTTTCCTGGGAGGTCCCCATCTCCCTATCAGCTTGATTATTGCTTTGGCCACAGTCTTTGCAGTTGAATCCGGGATCGCATAGACTTCTGGCCATTTCGAGAAGAGGTCTTGCATCACCACAGCATAGGTGTTCCCCCTCTTTGACTTGGGTAGTGGTCCTATGAGATCAATCCCAACGGTGTCCCATGGACTCTCGGTGATGATTGGTTTTAAAGGCCCGGCTGTTGGTCCACCTGCGCTTTGGTGCTCCTGGCATTGTGGGCACAATTTGACCCAAAGGTTGATGTCTCTCCACATTGATGGCCACCAGTAGTTTGGTACCATTTTCTGGTAGATTTTGTCTCTACCAAGATGTCCTCTGATTGGTGAATTGTGATGGATCTTCATCAATTCTTCCCACATTGATCTTGGTATGATCCACTGTAGCATTGTGTTTGGCTTGTGTTCTCCATCCTTCTTTGGTTTTGAAGTTGGCCAATATGTTCTGTAGACTTGTTTCTCATCCACTACGATTTGTTCTAGGAGAGCTTGTTGTTGCATGTTCCTCCCCCTTCCAGTGTCATCATCGCCCTCGATGGCACGTAGAATCCACTCGAATTTGGGGTCTTTGTGCAGCTTGTTGTAATTTGGTACTGGCACAGTGCTGATAGTGGTCAGCTGTCCCTTGTCACTTGCACCTGCATTCTTCATTTGATTGTCCGCAAATGGTTCCCTTGACAAGGCGTCGCCATTCGAATGCACTCGTCCCGCGCGATGTGTGATTTTGATCGGAAAAAATTCCTGGACCCTCATGATCCATCTGGCAATCTTTCCTGTGGGCTCCTTCTGATCGAAGAGCCATTGGAGCATGGCGTGGTCTGACTTGACCTCGAAGTCGCTCCCTAGTAGCAGATGTCTCCATTTTTCCAGAAAATAAACAATTGCGTACGCTTCACGTTTGGTCGCAGACCAGTTCAACTTGGTCTTGCTAAGAGACTTGCTCCCATAGGCAATTACATGCCAGTTCTTCTTGTCTTCCAATTGCTCAAGGCATGCTCCTATTGCGTAGAGACTTGCATTGCAGCACACTTGGTACAGTCTCTTGAAATTGGGGTACTGTAACGTTGGTGCGGTGATCAGAGATTCCTTGATTTGATCGAAGGCTTCCTGCTGATCAGCTTCCCATTTCCACTTTTCTTTGTCGCCTGTCATCCTTGACAGGGGTCTTGCGATCTTCGCAAAGTCTTTCACGAATCGACGGTAGTAGCTCGCAAGTCCAAGGAAACTACGCAGAGTTGTCTTATCTCTAGGCACCCTGACTTCCTTCACCGCTTGAATCTTCTCAGGGTCAGTACTCACTCCATCGCTACTGATAATGTGCCCAAGGTACTCCATCGTACTTGGCACAAAGTCGCATTTGTTGATCTTGACAAATAAATTTCTATTGCGGATACGCCTGAACATTTCTCGTAGGTGACAAAGATGATCCTTGAAAGTCTCGCTGTAGACAAGTAGGTCGTCCATATGGACCCAGGCCCAGTCACCTTTGGCTGGCCCGATTATCTTGTCCATCACCCTCTGAAATGTAGGGGGTGCATTTGTGAGTCCAAACGGCATCACAATTGGCTCGTAGAGTCCTCGTCGCATGATGAATGCGGCCATTCACATTGTGCGCGGCGTCATTGGGATCTGCCAAAATCCACTACAGAAATCCATCTTGGATCTGTACCTGGCTTTCCCTAGCCCATCGAGGCACTTGTTCGGGTGGGACATTGGATACACATCCCTCTTCGTCCTCTTGTTCAATTCTTGGTAGTCAATACAGAATCGCCACTTGCCCAGTTCCTTCTTTGGTGCAAGTAGAATCAGAAACGCCCAATAGCTATTCAATGGTTGGATTACTCTTGCTTTGATCATCATATCTACTTCCTCGTCAATGACTGACTGCATTGCTGGGGATACTCTTCTGGGTCTTGCCTTGATTGGGGTCGAGTCTGTCACTTCAATGTCGTGGACAGCCATCTTGCTGCCACCTCCTTTGGCAAGTTGAATCTGGAAGATGTCCTTGTTCTCTAGGAGCAACTCTTCCAACTGCTTCCTCTGATCCTCATCAAGGTCCACCTTCTTTGCTTGTAATCTCAAAATCCAGGTGATCTCTTCATCGGTCACCGGCTCGAGAGGGAATGGAACAGCTGTTGCTGGGCGTCCATCCTGGTCGCTTGGCAGCTCCACCTTCCTCCATAAGGTCAGAGACTTAGTCTTCCAATCAAGGGTCCCTTAGTACTTGTCGAGGACGTCGAATCCTATCACACCCGAGTAGGGAAAATCCTCGTCCACAATATTGAAGTCGTGATCATACTCGCGATCACCTAGCTTCAATACAATCTCAGCCTGTCCTGAGACTGGGATCTTTCCTCCCACTGCTGTCATCCATCAGCCTGTTGCCTTTTTGACTTTGCATTGGTCGGAAATAAATTCTTTTCAGACGAAACTGTCCATTGCACCGGAGTCCACAAGGAATTTGACTTCTTCCCCATCGATCTCGCCATTCACTCTCGGCAATCGACCGACCTTAGTCAGGGGAAAGGTCCTCTCTTCCTCTTGTACAATGCTGTTATACTTCTTCGGTTTCAAAGAATTTTCTCTTGAGTCCGCGTTGTTTCTCGGCTTCGAGGGCTCTGGGCAGTCAGCCTGTTTGTGGCCTGGCTGTCCACAATTCCAACACTTGGAGGGTCTCGGCGCTTCCTTTGTCCTATCTCCTTCTTGGCTGGACTTGCCTCAGTTGCCTGATTTCCACTCTCCTCGCTTGGAATTGTCCCTTGATCGCGACTTTGACTTGGTTGATTCACAGTCGGACTTCCCTTCATGCGCCTTATGATCATGGTACGAGTCTTCCTGATGATATTCCTCTTCGACAGCCTTAACTGTAGCCTCGCATAAAGTCAGGTAGAGTTTTCCCCTCAACTTGTCTCAGAGTCACGGGATCAATCCATCAATGAATGTCATCACCAGGAATTCCTCATCGGCGTGGGTCATTGCTTGCCACACCATAGCTTTTACTCACATCGAGAATTCCTGTACTCATTCCTCATTTTTCTGGCAAAGAGCTTGAACCTTGGCAAATGCCTTATAACAATCCACCTTGTTGTGTGCATAAGTCTGTACTAACCTCTCCTTAAGGTCTACCCATGTGACAGTTTGCAGCATCCTCCTTGCCATCCATGCCCAGTCCTGGACCACGGTCACTCTTTCAGTGAGCCTATTCACGGCTCGGATCATGAGTTCCAACTTGTTCCATCCAGCCCAAATCACTACTTCCTCCATGTTCTCCACGAAGGCTACCACATCTTCTCCGCTTGCACCGGAAAATTCGGGTAGGTCTTGAAGCCCCACTACTGCATAGTGGCTCTCACCAGTAGTCAATCCTGTCATCACGCTTGCTCCTTGGCTCGTTGATGATGACATAGGTTTCTGAGGGGTGAACAGTCCAGAATAAATCACTTGGAGACTTTGACGTCACCACCTCAATGTGGCTACACGGTCATCAGCTTCACTTCCATGCAATGGGAACTTCACACCACTCTTTGGCACTTGAGTCCCAGTGTCCTCATCCATCTCCTCTTCAAGATCTTCCATCCTGGAGCTTCCGTCCTCATCATTGGAGTTGATCTTGGGAGCCTTGCCCTTCTTCGTGGTTGTTGCAGGATCCTTCTTTCTCATCGCGGTCCACTTGGCTCTGGCCATCCTCGCAGCATCATCCTCTGGTATTGTGGAAACTCCCCTCTTATCACTGCTCATCTACTGGTTCGTTTGGATTGTCTAATATGTTGCAATAACGAAGACGATCCTGCCATCGTTGCCAAAATGTTGTAGTTAGGGTAATCTGGGCAGTGGAGACCCCAAGAATGAAGGAGTTTAGGTGTGGGTAAAATCTGTTTATTCAATAAATGTTTGGGTATTTATACCCAGGCCTTAGCCGTTACTGGCTAACCGTTTAACAGTCACATATTCGTTATTTCCGTTATTTAACTGTAATTCTTGATCTGGGGAAATTCCAGGCAGGAATTTCCTAATATTTTCCTGATCTCTCTAACAGTTTCACCTTTTCCATGTTGAACTAGTTCACCTTACCCTTCCAATTGCAAAGTTCCAACACTTGAGGCAATACTTGCCTCACCACTATGAAAGGTCCTTGTCACTTCTTGGCAAGCTTCTTTGATCTTCCTTTAGTTGGGAATCTAACTAACACCTCAGTTTTGAACTTGTAGGCTCTGAACTTGTGGTATTGGGAACTCTTTTCCTAATGCGCATCAGTGTTTTTGCAGACCTTTTCCAAGACTTGCTCCTGTGTCTCTCAAAGTTTGCAAACCCAGGCATCCACATCAGCATCAAGGTTGCAATCGTTGACTGGACTCCTTGAAGGGTTGATTGAGGGCGCAGTCCTTCTGAATAAGATCTCATACAGGCTCCATCCCATAGTCTTTTAGGGGCTTGCCCTGTAAGCAAATAGCAATAAAGGGAGAAATACATCCCAATTATCCTGTTAAATTTGCGTAGCAGGCCAGACTGTTTTTGAGCGTTCAGTTGAAATGCTTCGTTTGACCATTGGTCTGAAGGTGTCTGGAGGTGGAGTAGGCATGCTTGATCCCTAGCTGATGATTCAGCTCCCAATGTAGCTCGGTGATAAACTCTTGCCCTTGATCTGAGATGATCTTGGTTGAAGGCCCCCACCTTCCAATTGGATCCAATAAAGCTTTGGCCACCATCTGGGCCTTGGCATCTAGAATTAGGTATACCTCTGGCCACTTCGAAAATAAATCTTGAAGCACCACAGCGTATACATCCCCCTTACTGTCTTGGGGATAAGTCTAATAAGATCAACCCTTACCTTCTCCCAAGGCTTAGTTGTTCAGATCAAGAAGAGAGGTCTCACAGTTGGTTTGACTTTGTCTCAGTGTGCTTGACACCACAGGTACGCTTGAATCCACTCATTCACATCATTTCACATCCCTGGCCACAGATGTACTTGGTCACAAGGCATCTGTACACGTTGTCTCAGCCAAGATGTCCACTTAAAGGAAAGTCATGATACTTCTATGAGAGCAGGCTGGCTCTCAGCTCTTCTCCCAGCGCCCTGCACCCCTGCACACAAGCCCCCAGATTTCTGTGATCTCTGAAATTGTGGAATCTAGGTTCAGTTGGACTTGAGGAAGAATTTCTCAAGTGACAGTTAAGCTGACCATTGGACTTCTGGTCAGGACAACAGAGTTAGTAACAGTCTTCTAATGGCTTGTTAGAAGGTATAAAAAGGCAGGATTGCCTGAAATAAAGGACTTTCTCTCTCATATCAAGCCTACAGGCTCTACACACCTTGTGTCACACTCTAACATCTTGGCAACAACGGCAGGATCATCACTGTGACCCCACCATAGGTCACAAACAATTTGAACACACACGGAGAACAGCGCAAGGACTATCCTATGAGGATGAGCACAACTCCCACAAAGCAGCCCAAGGAACAGACTGGTCTGGGAAGCACACAGGCGGAAGTGCCTGTGAAGAGAGGACCCTCCACAACTTTGATTTTAAGGAAGGGATCAGACTTGGCTACTGAGGCAAGATTGGTGGTGGGAACGCATGATGGCAGAGGTTTTTGTGCAGCTATTCACAGTGACCCATATGTTCAAGGAACAGGAAGAAGGCAGGAAGCCCTTGAGCATGCCAAGTTGAGAATAGGGGACTTCAGTCAAGGATGATCAAAGTGGGTCCTGGGATGCACGGTCTGGGTAGAAGGCCCACACTGTGCTGATGGCAGGAGTGACGCTATTTGCACCCTGTTCAAAGTTGACAGGTTCAACTTCGTCAGGCAGTGATTCAAGATGGGTGATCCTTGGAGTAAGAGATTTGCTGACATTCTTGGGTGATGATGAGGAGGATGTTATCAAGTTCCTGAATAATATGGAAGAGGCTTTGACCAAAGGGCAGTGGACAGAGGACAAGTTAATCTAAAGTGCTGGGAATCAGCTCAAGGATCAAGCCAAGGTATTCTGCAAATGGATACATCCTTGATTCAAGCAAGATGGCTGATTACCTGAGAAAGGTTGAGGGAGAACCTTACTCAGACCTACAGAGAAGACAAGACAGATCTCTATATAGCCTATGAGAAACTCTCAAGGGTCTCCTAGAGGAAGGACAAGAGTGTGGAGGAGTTCATGTTCAGGGTGGAACATCTTGCAATGACTGCAATAGTGGACCCTCACAATAAGTTGCTAGTGAGCCATTTCATAAATGGCCTTCAACCAGAACTCAAGGTGAAGCTCTGCAGGACTCTGTATCCAACATTGGATAAGGCACTCAAGGCAGCAAGATGAGAGGTCAAGCAGCTAGGGCTTCAAGACAAGATCAACAAGGAGGAACACAGGGCAACTTCAATGGTACACAACAGTTCAAGTCAATTGGCCAGGAAAGAGGGGAACAACTCCCAAAAAAGGAATGCTTCATCATCAGGTTGCTGGATCTGTGGCAAGAAAGGTTACAGGAAGGTGGATTGTCCAGATTGCAGGTCTGGGGATAGCACTGTTCCAGGAATGGATAAGGCGAATCTGGGGGGCCAGGTCTCAGCCAAGAAAGACAAATATCTGGGGTATATCCAGAGGTTCATGTGTAAAGAAGGATTGGACTGAGTTGAGGACCATGGGATCTTCTTGGATGCACACGTGGGAGCTCAAAAGCTCAAGGTTGCAGTGGATACAGGAGCCACAGATAGCTTCATCAAAGAGGATTATGTGCCAGGTGATGTGCTTGTAGAGTCCTGCTCTGAGCAGTGGAATCTTGCAGATGGAAGTGTGATATCAGTGAGGGGAGCAGTACAGCTCAGGATCAAGATCAGGGGACAGAACTTCATGAACAAGTTCTACATGCTCCCCAGGAATTTTGTAATTGCCAGAGTGCTAGGACATGACTTCCTACGCAAGTACAGGGCAAAGGTTGATGGAAGACAAGGTACAGTTACCTTCTGTCACACGGAATTGGAGAACAACATGGATGAGTGGATTGTTGGCAAGAATCAGGCTTCAAAGGACATTGCTGCTGCCATGGGATTGACCAGCAGGGTTGAGGAGTGGAGTGCCCAGGGTGATAGAGGCCGAGGTGGCCTCAAGCTAAGTTGGAGGGAATGTGAGAGCAGGCTGGCTCTCAGCTCTTCTCCCAGCGCCCTGTGCCCCCACAGACAAGCTCCCAGATTTCAGTGATCTCTGAAATTGTGAAATCTAGGTTTGGACTTGAGGAAGAATTCGTCAAGTGACAGTTAGGCCAACTGTTGAACTAATGGTCAGGACAACAGAGTTAGTAACAGTCTTCTAATGGCTTGTTAGAAGGTATAAAAGGGCAGGATTGCCTGGAATAAAGGACTTTCTCTCTCATATCAAGCCTACAGGCTCTACACACCTTGTGTCACACTCTAACACTCCTCTAGAATCTCTTTTCTTAACTTGGGGGCACGATCCATTGGAGTTGAGCTGTCACATTCATCTTTGCCTCCTTTTTTTTCACTTGAGGCCAAAAAGTTTTGAACACTTGATCATCCTAAATCATGATCTGATCAAGAAGGGCCAGCTGTTGAGCTGTTTTTCCCCTTCCTGCTTAAGCGTTGCCCTTGATTGCTTGGATAATCCACTTGAATTCTGGATCTTGCAATAAAAATTTCCTATTTGCAGTAGACTTGATACTTGATACCTGGCTATTGTATTTGGTAAGGTCACAGCTATTGGCTTGTGGGACATTGCATCTCTATTCAGATAAATTCGCCTGGCCCAATGTTGAATTGGCAAAGGGAAGAATTCTTGGATGATTTTCCCTGTAGGGTCCATCTGATTGTTAGAGTGTGATGCAAGGTGTGTAGAGCCTGTAAGCTTGAGATGAGAGAGAAAGTCTTTTATTTTGGGCAATCCTGCCCTTTTATACCTTCTAACAAGCTGTTAGAAGACTGTTACTAACTCTGTTGTCCTGACCATTAGTTCAACAGTCAGCCTAACCGTCACTTGAGGAATTCTTCCTCAAGTCCAAACCTAGATTCCACAATTTTGGAGATCATGGAAATCTGGGGGCTTGTCTGTTGGGGCGCAAGGTGCTGGGAAAGAGCTGAGAGCTAGCTCACTCTCACATGATCAAAGAGCCACTGAAGCACATGGTGATCTGTGATCACTTGAATCTCTTGTCCAAGGAGAAGATGTCTTCACTGGCATAAGAAATGTATGATGGCATTGCATTTGCGCTTGGTTGTAGACCAGTTCAACTTGGTCTTTGTCAGCAATTTGCTACCATAACTGACCATGTGAAAGCTGAGGCCAACTTTCCCACAAGAGCATTTTGGGATATATAGTAAAGGAGAGAAAGGGCATTGATTGTTGGCTCATACAACAGGAAGGAGAAGGCAAATGGTGGTACCAAAGCCCAGAGGCCACTAAGGCTATTGATCCAGGTCTTGACCTAAGCAGTCACATTGCCAAAGCGAATGGGCAAGCCTACGATGATGGCATCAGCCCACTTCACGTCAGTGAGGGTCACTTCAGGCACGTTGGCCCACTGCCTCTGTTATGAGGAAAGAGTGACTGTTGAGACAGTACACACAACCATAACCTCCTGAGTGTAAGTATAACCTTTGCCTCAAGGGCGCCCATCTTGCCTAGCACCTTGTCAGAGAGGGTTTCAGGGACGCAGACAAGGTGAACAGTGACGCCTGCAACCGAGCTGGCACCCTCAGCAACAGCTTGAGCAAGCTTGAAAATGTGACCATAGGTGGAATAGAAAGCTAGTGCCGAGGTTAGCACACTAAGAGAAGAAGGACGAGGTAAGGGATGCCTACCAACGAGGATGTTGTGGTGGACATATAGAGCTAATGTGTATGTTTGGAGCTTGATCACGACAGAGTGCCTGTATATATTTGGGACGAAAAGGCGTAAGCATTACTAAGCAGTTTCCCGACGACATGCCCATTGGCGGGAAGCATTCTGGGTTTTCTTCGCCGACTTGAACTTTCCCTAAGTTGTCCTGAATTGGAACCTTTTTTGGTGTTTTTTTCCGTGAAGTTGTTGAAGGAATTAACAAAGAAAATGGGCAATAATAGCTGCACCATTGGTGTTGCGCAACACAGCCCACGCACATGGAAAGAGACAACCCCGACTTCGCCGGCTACCACAAGATAAGTGACAGGTTTTCTCATTCCCCGCAAAAAGTCTGCATGACTGTAAGGCTATTGTTCACGCCAACGCACCGGCAGCACGCGGAACTGGGTACTTCCGCGAGGCAGCAAGTCCTTCGGTAAGTCGTGGGCAGCCACGGAGAAGGTACGTAACAGGAATCGCAAGCCTTCACTCTCCCAGTTAAATTGAACACCGCTGGTTTGCAGGTCCATGGAGCCAACTTCTGCTTCATCCTCAGCCGGAGCGGCG
>CDFF01071211.1:0-25681 GCA_000826265.1 Acanthamoeba culbertsoni
TGCACAGCTTCCTAAAACTTGCAAGCTACTGTAGGCAATTTGTCAAGAACTTTGCAAAGATTGCCAGATCTTATAAAGAATACATGCCCCCTTGGGAAATTTGGAAACTCCAAATTGGGCAATTAGGCAGCAGGGATTGGATGACATGTGCTTATAGAGTCAAGGTTAGGGGAGATCAAGGTTGGTGTGGATTGAAGGGAATTCCCTTCCATAAGGGTGCAGATAAAAGATGAGGAATTTTTAGATAAACCCCATTGGTATAGAGTTAATGTAACTTCACACTAATGAGAATAAATACAAAAGTGTTATATGAGATTAACATTCCATTTTACTTTAAACATAGCCATCTTTATTAGGCCAATAACAAAAAAGTTACATGTTCATAATATAATGTTAAAAAATCAAAATCTTACATAATATCTCAAAATGATAAGTGTCTCTTTTGTACAAAATGCTTTTTTTAAAAAATTCTAGGTAACATATGATAATAGTGATACGTAAGCAGGTAACTTCTGGAAAAGTGACAAATATCTATTTTTACACTTTTTAGTTGGTTTTTCCAAGCAAAAAATGGCACAAGAAGTGTAAAATTTCCTTTTGTTCAGGCCAATTAGCTGGTTGTTTGTTCTTTTTAGGTGAAAAACATTAAAAAATAACAAAGATAATTTTTAAAATTAAATAATCTTCATTATATTGATAACTATTTCCGAAGATTTTTTAATGACAATCAAGCAAAGCGCATCGACGACGGCAGGATTTGAACCTGCGCGGGGAGACCCCAGTAGATTTCTAGTCTACCGCCTTAACCACTCGGCCACGTCGTCCCAGATGCTTCAGCTCAAAAAAGGATCAGCCAAGAGGCAGATGCTTTCTTGAAACTCCAGAAAATTTATGCTTTAATTAAAGAAGTGAGTTTAAGGAGCTAATATGAAATGATACTTGTTTATAAAGCTAAGGTCATAAAATTAGAATAAATAAAAATTAAAAAGATTTTTTCTTATTTAAATGATAGTTAAATTTCAGAAAATCTTATTTGTACAAAGTTGAGAAAGCTTCCAATGTAGAACCAGCATTGAAGTGTAAGTGAAAAGGTTGAAGCGACACTGGCAGGATTCGAACCTGCGCGGGGAAACCCCACCTCGTTAGCAGCGAGGCACCTTAACCACTCGGCCACAGTGTCTTCCTGTTCATGGCGCCAGATCGCCTCACCGGTGGACGGACAATGTGAAGTGATATAGGGACCATGATGAAAACGAGTATGCATCCGCCGGGAATTGAACCCGGGTCTCCCGCGTGGCAGGCGGAAATCTTGCCACTGGACCACGGATGCTTGCTTCTAGCTAAGCAGAGTTACTCTTTCGATTCACCGTATTGCCCACATATGTGTTGGGCTTTCATTGGATGCCCTACAAAAAGATATCAAAGTCTTTTGACACTTTTCAAAGTTGTTTATTAGAGGTCCAAGCTTTCTTCATCAGAAGAATCCTTGGCGCTGGCTGGGCCACTGTGCAAATTTAGCCAGGACTCAAGTTGACCTGCGGCAGCCAAAATGAGGCCCAGGAATGGAGGCGATGGTCGCGTGTGGCGTGACTTGAACTCTGGGTGGAATTGCACGCCCACATAGTAAGGATGTCCATGCTCCCCGCCCTCTTCTGAGTTGGGAGCCGCGTGGGGCAACTCCACAATTTCCGCTCGCAGCTTGTTGTCTCCAAAACCTGGTCGAAAACAAAAAAAAAAAAAAAAAAAAAAGATTGGTCAAACTGCTCCCTTCTCTCTTCCTTTTCGGATGATGTGACGAACCGACGAAGGCAAGGCCCTTTTCCTCAAGTCGCTGGATGTACTCGGGGTTGACTTCATAGCGATGACGGTGCCTCTCATCAACACCATCGCCGCCTCCGTAGAGACGCCTCATGACGGAGGGCTTGCTATCCATGAAGTCGGTTCGTCGCGAGCCCAGTCGCATGGTAGCGCCCATATGAGTCTGAGAATAACAGATGAGTCTCCCGTGAGACAACAACAACAACAACAACAAAGGGGGGGGACTCGAATGGCTCGCTCACCTTGGATCCCTCGGGCATGAAGATGACAACCGGGTGAGCGGCTTGCTCCTCAAATTCGGTACTATTAGCGCCCTGCAGGCCTACCACGTTGCGCGCAAACTCGATCACGGCCACTTGCATGCCGAGACACACTCCCAGGTATGGCAGCTGTCCCAGGCGAAACGGAAAATTGAATTATTATCACAATAATAATAATAATAATAATAATAATAATAATAATAATAATAATAATAATAATAATAATAATAATAATAATAATAGTGACATGGTCAAGCAAAGGATTTCAGGAGCGGTACCTTATGGGTACGTGCGTAGTTGGCGGCAAGAATCTTGCCCTCGACTCCGCGGTCGCCAAAGCCGCCTGGCACCAGAAGACCGTCCGCGCCCTTCAGCTTGGCCCACGCTTCCTCATACTCCTGGGGATGCTCGCTCTATGTACCAGAAAATTCGTCAAAAAATCACTCAAATGTTCATGAATTTTTCTGTCCAGGAGAAAGTGGCAGGCACCTTGGCAAAGTCCTCGAGGTAGAGAGACTCGATCCAATCGATCTGCAGCTTGCGGTGCACGAACTGCGCGGCGTGCTGAAGCGCGCGGATGACCGAGAGGTAGGCATCGGACAGGTTGGTGTACTTGCCCACCACCGCGATCTGCACTGCCTTCGTCGACTGGTCCTCGCGCAGGGCATCGACCTGGCACACATCACACACACATCACACATCACACACAAAGAATCGGGCGGGCTTAGTTATTCGCCGCGGCCACCCCGGAAATAATAGAGAGGGGAGGGGAGGGGAGAGCTCAGCTGATTGATGGGGTTACCTCCTGGGCGACGCGCTCCCACGAGCTCATCCTTACGACCTTCCTGGGCGAGTTGAGACCCAGCTTGGACAGGATGATGCCCGGCAGGCCCTGCGACATCAGAAGCAGCGGTACTCTGGAGGGAAAACAAAACAAAAAAAAGAAACATAAAATAAATGAATATAAGAAAATAAAATAAATGAATAAAATGTAACATGTGATAAATGACATGTAAATTCTGGAGGGGGGGGGGGAAGGATATCGCACCGGTAGAGATTGGACACGTCGTGGACGGAAATGACGGAATTGGGAGAGACTTGGCAGAAGGACGCGATCTTAGTACAGACTTCGGGCGCCACGGGCATCGAGCTGCGGCACACAATCAGATCGGGCGAGAGGCCCAGCGCGCGCAGCTCCCGCACGGATGCCTGCCACACGACAACAAGGTGAATACGATATTGTTAAGAGGGGGGGGATCAATAAATAAAACAAGGTTGGTTTGGAAACGAAAATAAAAAATAAAATAATATAAAATATAAAATAAAATATAAAATAAAATAAAATAAAAACGTAAAATAAATGGGTTGTAAGAAAGAAAGGAGAGGCGCTCTTGAAATTTACCTGCGTAGGCTTGGTTTTCTGTTCGCCGACAGCGCCAACGACGGGCACAAGTGACACATGAACGTTGCAGAAGTTCTCCTTGCCCACGCGCCACTCGAACTGCCGCATGGCTTCAATAAATGGACCTTGCTCGATATCTCCGACTGCAACGAACCGGAGTCAGTATTGAGCTATTAACAGCTTGAAAAATGAATGAATGAATGAATAAACGTGAAGTGGTAATTTAATTGGCGGTAAAGGCGTACTGGTGCCGCCAAGCTCGATAATGCAGATGTCAGGGGCGGCGGGGTTGCCGTCAACGCCGACAGAAGCCACCCGCTCAATCCACTCTTGGATGGCGTCAGTGATATGTGGCACCACTTGCACGGTCTTGCCAAGGTAGCCGCCCCTGCGCTCCTATTTATAAATAAATAAATAAATAAATTAGCCGATTTCACCTTCTCAATAAATCTGCACAAGGCATTAATTTTAAAAAAAAAAATAAATAAATCTACTTACTCTTTCGATGACGTGGTTGTAGATTTTGCCGGTGGTGATGTTGTTATCTCTGTTCAGTGTAAGATCCATAAAGCGTTCATAGTTCCCCAGATCCAGATCGGCTTCACCCCCATCGTCAAGAACGAACACCTTTTTCAGAAGATTTAATGTCCAATTAGATCTTCATTTTTGGACACGTCTCGGTTGAAATTTCAACACCTGTAAATTTAGCGATTGGCGGGTCGTACCTCGCCGTGTTCGAAGGGTGACATGGTGCCAGCATCGATGTTGATGTAGGGGTCAATCTTAATTGCAGTAACACGGAAACCAAGAGAACGCAAGATGACTCCCGTTGAGCTAGAGATAACACCCTTGCCCAGACCGGAAAGAACGCCACCCGTGACCAACACGTATTTGACCATTGTGTGTGAAGCAGTTTGTAACGCCTAGGAGTTTTCTCTGGTCAGTTTGTGCTGAAGCTGGCTGCCTTCCTCCGTGCTGGACAGAGGGAAGGAATGAACGAGCCCGAGGATCCTCCTTTTATGCTCCTGCGGAGTTGTTTCTATCCGGTATGTGAAGAATAATATAGGAATTGTGTGAGCGTTAAGCTGTGGGCATCAACACCTGGGTGGGAGGCCATACCAACATTATCTCAAGAACTTTTGTCGGCCTAGCTTCCACTACAAGCTTGGTGACAACTAACAGGCCCAGTTCGAGCGAAAGTAGTTTTTCGCCTGCTGTATGTGATATCATTCTTTTTTTCTTCCTTATTTCTTGCTGAATTTTAGTTCAAACCTTGCTGTAACAAAACAAGAGCAAACAACCAAACGTGATACCAACCCCGCGGCCTGAGACCGATCGAATTCGTCGGCCGCATACACTACAACTAAAAGCTGATCTAAGAAGATTGCCTGGGTTCAACATGGAGGTCCGATACTGAACTAAGCCCTTGCAAATTTTATTTATTTTCTACATCGCTATCATCATTTACTACCGCGGCACAGTGTGGTCTTGGCATTTTTCTTCATTTCACTTTACCTTTCGTTGCACCTTTTCACACTTGTTGCGGTTCAATGGCTCACATAAACCCCGATGACCTTTAGAATGAGACCAACAAACAATCAGTCGAGCAACAAATCGAGAATGTAACAGAAGACTTGCACGCGCTCAACGTTTCGGCAGAAGAGAAACAGCCCTCAGAGGAGGGACAATCTACGACGCCAAGCGACGCTGACGCTGAGGCTGAAGTGCCCTCCGGCGATGATGGACTCCTTCCATCCCCCGCCCCTGCGCAGGATCCTGCCGCCTACGCTGCAGATCCCACCAATTTCGAAATTAAGCACCCTCTACAAAATAGCTGGAGCCTTTGGTACGACAACCCGAGGAAGCGAACCTCGGCTGACACTTGGGGCAATCATCTCAAGCATGTTGTAGATTTTGACACGGTACGCGGCTACTCTTTTCACTCCAAACACTTTCAGCTAACGCGCTCTGAATCCCTCCCCTCCCCCAATCTCTTCCTCTGTGTTTATGGCCAGGTGGAGGATTTTTGGAGGTAATATATTCTTGCAAAGCATGAGAGTGTCCATCGCGTAACACTCGCTTTCCCATATGCTGTTGCAGACTCTACAACAATGTGATGCCTGCCAGTCGTCTGGAACACGGCAGCAACTATCACCTTTTCAAGGCAGGCATTGAACCCAAGTGGGAGGATCCGGCCAACGGCAGGGGAGGCCAGTGGGTGGTGACTCTCAGCAATAAGCAGAGGAAAGAGAAGCTTGACAAGCTCTGGCTTTACACGGTTTGATCTCCTCCGAGTAGAGTATATAAATCCCACACTTTCTTCTCTTACGTGATGTGTGCCGACCTTTGAGCAGATCCTCGCTTGCATCGGTGAGGCCTTTGAAGAGGAGGAGGAGATCTGCGGTTGTGTTGTGAGCATTAGGAAGGCTCAGGACAGAATAGCCATCTGGACAAAGACAGCGTCCAAGGAGGCCGCGGTGAGATCGATTGGGTAAGGCTCCTTTCCACACTTGGGCCCTGCGCGACGGTGGTAGGCTTGACGTCTTTACCGATGGTTTCATAAACAATTGCAGAATGCAACTCAAGCGCACGCTGGAGCTGCCTGCCGGCACTGTTTTGGGTTATCAAGTGCACTCAGATGCGATGAAGTCTCGGTCGACATCCTCAGCCAAGCACCGCTACGAGGTGTAGGTGTAGTAAAGACGGCACCCTCACGCAATGAAGCCGCCGGAACATCCTTCGCTCTTCTGTCACTTTAGTAACCCGTTTTGACCTCAGCCGGCACTCTATCTGCAAGGTGTTATATTTATTCAAGCACAACTGAAAAAAATAAATAAATGCAACCTTCATGCCCCTCAAAAAATAAATAAAAATAAATAATAAAACAAACCAACTCAACTGCTGCGTCCAGAGAGGCGAGACAATAGGTTGAATTTGATGTTTTAATCTGGGCTGCAGCCACACCACTATCCACGAGAAAGAAGAGACGAAGATAGTGACATGGCGACAAATTTTGGACAGGGGAAGAGTGCAAAGAGCTTTATAGCTTCGCTGAGGTCGACGAAGGGCTTTACTTGGCCTTGCCAGGGAGCTTGGCCTTCTTGGTGCCGCGCACCTTCTTGGCTCTGTTCTTCCTTTCCTTCCTCTGCTTCCTCGTGGTGACCTCCTTGGTGGTAAGACCAGCCTAACATTTGGAAGGAAAAGAATGAGCAATTGACACCAAAGGGCGTACAACATAAAGAATGAAGAATGAATCAACTTACCCTGATGAGACGGTACTTAGGCTCGAACTTCTTGGCCACAGTGAGGTTGTCGTAGATGAGACCGAAACCGGTGCTCTTGCCACCACCGAACTGAGTCTTGAAGCCGAACAGGAAGATGGTCTGGGGGTCCTTGACCTTGTACATCTTGGCAATCTTCTCCTTGAGCTCAGTCTTGGAGACGTTGGGACGACCCTGGTGGATTACATCAACGATCTGCATGCGGAACAGCATAACCTCGTTAGACCTAGTACAGAAACTCCGGAGACGGCAAAGCCAATTCCACGCTTAGATTAGAGGGTGAACAAGTAAGGCACGTACGAACTGCTTCCTCTGGAGGAGGCGGTTGTTCATGAACTTCCTGGTACGGATGGTGCACTCAGCCATGGCGATAGAGGAGGGGGATGCCGATGCAGCGAGAGGGAGAGAGAAAAAAGGACCAACAGGATTTTCACAGCTAACTTTATCTGGGAATTAAGAAAATTAGATCTTAAGGTAGCAATTTTCTCTCAGTTCTACTAATGTGCAAACGTGAAAATGAGAGGAAATAGAACCTCGACTCAAACTTAATGGCGCAACAAGGGCGCAGTGCTGAACTGATTGGCACTTACCAGGTTTCCCTGCTTTAATTGATTCTGCATGCTGTGGGTCTTAAGTCTTGGCGCAGGATATTGACACCCTACGCGAGTTAAACGGTTTATCTGTTCAACGGATCGAGGCTAGGGCCCGCCCCCTTGAGGACAAAACACAGTAGGTAGCCTGTTGGTTCCAGTTAGTTCACTGTTTCACAGTCTCCATTACCAGAGATCCCGAGGAGTGGCTGTACCGCTCACATGCCGGGTTTCTAGGTGAAGGCGAGAGTTTCAAGGAGGTATTGCGACGTGACTGGCACCTGGTGGAAAGCCTGGGGACCACTCATGTTCAACTTGCAGCCCATCTACAAGCGCTGCTTACCCAAGCCAAGGTGATCCGAATCTCAGTAGCGCTTATTTCCTCACTGTCTGACTACAGTGAATCCAACAGCACATAAAGCACGAAGGAGAAGTGACCTATGACGTCAATTCAGTGCCACACAACACACTCGTTCAACCGTTGGGACCACAGGTCGCCTTTTCACGTTTCCATTTTTGCAGATCGCGGCATGTTGAGTTCTTTAACTGGTTTCTTGTCACATAGTAGACCATCAAAGTCGTGCGCACCTTTTACATGGGAGAACAATATTCACTCTTTTTCAATCCCGAGCGCTGTGATTCTCCGGACAACCAAAAGTGGTAATGCATTGGCGCACTTCTCGCTTCTTTCACCTTTGCGTAAACATCGTCATGTTCACGCTCACGCCCAATTAATTGCGCTACAGGGATGTTGAATTCAAGCTCGAGAGTGTGCACAACAGCCTTGTTGTGTGTGTAGGTGGCGACGCGGAAAAGGGAGTCGTCACTTACATTCGCCATTACGGATTTTATGAGGGAGGAGGTGTAGTAACAATCCTAGCCTCAACGTTGTTCCTTTTTCCAAACGATTCTCTCAATGTTATTTGTGGTACAGGGTGTAAAAACGACTATAGGGTTGACCCCGCAGTACTTCTATCTTTATTGACGGGTCACATCACTTTGGCTTGTATTGATACAGTCTCTGCTAAGGTAAGGGTGTGATGTTTTTGCTGGTTCGTGTTCCCCACGACTCATTCAAAGTGTCTAATCAGGAGAAAGAAGCATTGAGGAGGCTTCGATTGGATCTAGAAACAGAGAAGGCCTTTGAGGTCAGCTGTAGACGAAGGCGCGAAGTAATGAAGTTAACAGGAAACCAAGGAGCCTACAACGGTACCTCGCAGCAAATAAAGAGCCTGGACGATGAGTTGGTGTGGATTCAACAACGACAGGCCCACCTAGAGCATGCTATTAAAGAAAAGGCCCAAGACTCAGAGAGTTACATCTTGAAATTGCAGGCGAGTCTGGCCAAGTGTTAAAAAGGTTGTCCGTTGGTTATAATATTTGAACAGAATGGGAAAAACCATTTACAGTGTGGTCCAATGTTGGAGCGCCGAGCAAGGGGTGAGCCTGTGGGCTAGGAGTTGTATCAGAAAAAGTCCTTTATTATGGGCAAGCGTGCCCTTTTGTCCTTACAATCAACGGCTATACACAACCACAGGTGTCACGAGGTATCGTATTTTAATGTAACCGTCGGTCAGGGCCCGCGAATTTTTTATTCAGGAACCCATGTACAGCAAGCATCCGTGGTCCAGTGGCAAGATTTCCGCCTGCCACGCGGGAGACCCGGGTTCAATTCCCGGCGGATGCATACTCGTTTTCCTCGCTCGCCCCCCACGAGCTATACACTCGTGCACCACAAGCACCTTCAATTAGGGGCAGAACAACAAGACACTGTGGCCGAGTGGTTAAGGTGCCTCGCTGCTAACGAGGTGGGGTTTCCCCGCGCAGGTTCGAATCCTGCCAGTGTCGCTTCAACCTTTTCGCTCAGATCTTTTTAGTCCCTTATGATAGTATTAACAAACATGTGGAATTTGTAAGGCTATTAGCTGATGTGAACAGTTTAAGGCATGAGGGGCAAGATATCCCTATTTATAGTTTTACACCAAAAAAACCCATGAATTTCCGTGTTTGGCCTGTATAGGCTGGGGTCTATGATTTCCCCAACCCTTATGATCCTGTAATTGCAATTTTGAGATTAAGGACGCGCCTATTTGTCAACACCAGAGCTTCAAAACCCTATTGGATTGGTGGTGACCACTCTGCCTGTGGTGGTCACATCACGTACCTTCTTGAGTATTCCCAGGACTAGCTGACTCAGCACGACGCATGGCCAATGCTGCTATCGATCTCCCCAAGAAAGCGGGCGATGGCAAAGCTACAACTCTTCTCGATCAGCAAGACCACAACCATCTCTGTGCACATGACCGTCCTAGAGCTGGGACGACTGCCAGCGTGTTTCCTCCCATCGGTAGCTACCGCCTTCTTGTGTGCGCCAATTTGAATTGCGGCATTATCTGAACTTTCGGCGTTCCAGGCAGCACAAAAAGTCGGCGCCTCGAAGGAGAAGGCCAGGTACATCTTTGCGCGAGGAAACTTTCTCCACTAGCCTCCTTACAGTTGGGACGAGCGCGCTGTGAGGAGGCCTGCCATCTGAGAGACGAGGCTTTAATCACACAACCTTCTCAAACCACCGCTAAGAATAGCGAACACGGCCAATCCCTCCCCCCCTCCTCCACTCCATCTGAAGGAAAACGCCAGAAGCGAAACCTCCATTTGCAAACATCGACTCGATTCTCATCTTCACGGGGCATACCACAAAAAGCGAAACTACTCAATCGTTGGAACTCCGCCACAAGGCTTATGAGTTCACCAAAGGAAGAAGGTAGACCCACAGAAGGGTCTGGCAGCTCCACAACTTGTCCCCGACATTTGGATGGGAGTCCGTGCTCTTCTTATCCCCCGCCAGGCCAGCCCCCTTCCTTCTTTCCGCGTTCTCGCCAAACCGCATCTCTGCCCGCCGTCTCCCCACTCAACTTTCTTCGGTCCAAAGGCAGTTCTTCTTCGTCGCCCTCCTCTTCCTCTCCCTCCCCCAAGGCTCGTCTTGCCAGTGTGGAGTCCGAACGCGGCGCTCGAGCTCCGCTCCCCCTCGAGGCCCGAGAGCGGGCGGACAAGCCTCCTGTGGGAAGGCCGGCCAGACTCGCAGAGCTGCGCAGGGTCGAGAGCGATCGCGCTCTGCCCCACCAAGACGACCGGACCTGCAGCGGCGGCGCGGTACCCACACAAGCGATGAGAAGCGAGAGCGTTGCTCGGTGCGACCCCGAAGGGGCTGGACTACGGTCGAGCCTCTCCGCCGTCGACCTTCCCTACGACGACGAGTACCGATTCACTCCCCCTTCCAACGAACCAACAAAAAAAAAAAAAACAAGAAAAAGTGTCGCTCTCTCGTTCTGTAGCGCTGACGTATGCCCTGTTTTCAGTTTGGGACGCCGAAGCGTGGACGCTCAGATGGCGCGAAACATTCTAGATACTCAACTCAGCGGTCAGTTTCACGTAAGTCGATTTTTCTGTTTTTTTCTGTTTTTTTTTTTTTTTTTGGTGGTTATTATTGGGTACAATATTCTGACACTTTACTGCTAGAATCAAAAGAAGAACTCTCTTGCCTACATTTCCTTCTTCAAAAACGCTCAGAAGTACTCAGATTCACTTCATGGTATTGTCGAATTCCTTTGTAATATACTTTTCTCTTTTCACCTCAGCTGATTTTTTCTTTTTTTCCTGTTTTCTTTTCTGGATAACAGAATCTGCCGAGATTGGCAAACAGATGGCAGAATATATGGTTAAAATAGTGAAAACCTCACCGAATTCCGATGAAAGCAGTACACCTCTCTCTTCAGCCTCCCCCTTGACCAATCTCATCTCTCCTTGTTTCGTTGCACTTCCTTGGCCTCAGCGGCGGAGATGATCGAGTCCATGGCCATGAGTTGGAGTGGAATGATGCATCTTCAACAACACACACTGGTAATCCTCCATTTTTCTTCTTCTTCTCTTTACCCCCATCGCTTTCGTTCTTCCTGTGTTGTTCCTGATCTGTTTTTTTTTTTTGTAATTTCGTGCACAGCGACCACTCTTCTCGGAAGATGAATTCGCAGAGAAATTTCAACTTTATGAAGGCGTGTCCGAAGTTGTGGTACCAAACAAGCAAGGGTCTTTGTTTTCCATTGAACCAATCGGAGAGTCGCCTTACTATCATACGTTCATTTCCCGTATGTGTGTGTGTGTGTGTGTTGAAAGGCATTGGAAAAGGAGTACAAAAAGCGACATGCGGTCTACACTCATCGACTAAAGAAGTACGAAAAGTCAATCAAGAAGGAACGCACGAGGAAGACCAAACAGAACCACGCAAACATCATTTCGGATGTACACGATTCGCCAGTCAGCTGAATTTCCTCCGGTTTTCCGCTCACCTTCCTCTCTCTAACGCGATTGGTTCAGAGCATCGACTTGAAGAACCTGCAGACGGAATTCGACGATTGGAGGGCGCATACCATGGAAGACCTCATCGTACGCCAGCCCGCCTTTTTCATGAAAAACAAGTTAAAATCAACAAACCAACTAATTTCTGAAATAAATAAATACACAAAATTAATAATTTGAAAAAATTAATAATTAAATATTAAATCAAGGAAATGGAGCAAGCTCGGCAAGCGAGGTTCGCCTATGCGTTTTGGAAGAATCTCGAACGCCAATTGGAACACTACCGTACTTTCCTCTCTCTGCTCGAGAAGGAGACCATCAACTGGGAGAGCCTCTTCCGGACAGCCTCCGCCAATGCGGTTCGTCGGCCTCTCCTTTTCCGACCGAAACACCGAACTCGTTCTATTGAACCCGGTTGCCTTGCAACATACAGGCCAAGTCCGTGGAGGAATCAACCCGGAAAGAGAAGCATAACTCGGCCGAGCCGGTCATCCAATGGCGTCTCTCCAGCTCGCCCTCGGTTTCCAAGGGGGTATTTTTGACATTCCTTTAATCCACCCAAGGAATGTCATTCCGCGTCTGAGCCATTTCCGCCCTTCGTTTGTTTAGGTCTCGTTTGCAGCCGAAGCGAGTTCGCGGAACGACACGGACAGCGACACTCTGACCAGCGATAACGAAGGTTCCGTCGCATTTCGTTCTTTGCCCCTTCCCTCGGGGGGGAGGGCGGTCCTTCGCATATTGTCGCTTCATCTGATGATTGTTTTCATCAGTGCCGGATCCGTTCGTGGATGAAGTGGACAACTTGTTGCAGGGCGAGCTGGAAGAGAGGACGCGCAAGAGCACCGTCTCCGATTACAAGAAGAGGAGACCGTCTTCCAAGCGGCACAGCACAATTGCGCTGGCGTCCCAGCTTCTCGACTGGTATGCATTCCACGCGACCGAAACAGATTGTTTTCGGATTGATATCCATTTGAGGCCCTCGGCTAACCGAGAACAAATCAGGTGTTTCCAAACGGACACAACGGCAGGAGTGCCAATCACAAGGAAGACTGCAACTTCCACCGAAACGAACACCGTGGAGGAGAGCGCCGATGGCGCGGAGGGTCCCTCCGATAGCCCCGACCCCTCGGATTCGCCCCAAAAGGAGCACCAAGAAGATAAAGGGAGCGCGGACAGCAACAATAACAACAGGAATCCCAAGAATGACAACGATAATTCACAGGCGAATATCTCGAATTCCTCAACGTCAAACGCTCTCGGAAGAAGCGAGGATGCCACTCAGAAGGTGGAGGAACGATCGTCACGATTCCACAGCACCGACGACATCCTCGACTCCATTTTCGAATCAGATCTGTCCGCTCCGCCAACCATGTCTTCCTCTACTCCGTCCCTCCCGTCCCTCTCCATGACTGGCCCGCAGTCATCGCCCTCCCTGGCCTCGTCCTCGTCCGCAGTTTCTGTCGACAATGCTCGCGCGGCGGCGGATCGTGGCTCGTGCCTGTGGGAAAGGAGAAAGGAGGGGTCGACCGATATGGGCAGCGGCAGCAAGACACTGGGCGGGGGTGCTAATCCGTGGCGGGCATCAGTCGTGAGCGCCAGCGCACATCGGGTGTCCATTGGCGCACGACGAAGAGGCTGCGAGACCTCAGAGCTTGGCGGTCTCCGTAGTGCGGGTGCGTTGCCACTGTTGCTGGTGAACGTGCTTGAAATAGGAAAAAAAAAAATTAACGGTCGTATACCAAATGGGTTCTTATTTTGATGTAGAAGCAAGCTCGCGAGCGCCTGTCGACAAAGATAACGACGCAGAAGGGAACGCCACCTATCAACAGCCCACAGTGGATCTGTACGTCGCTTCCAACACGAGCATCACCCCACAGATGAAGAGCGATCAGCACGGGATCAAGCAGCTACTCGCCTCCAAAAAGGTACACACATCACGATCATCATCGTCATCACTCTCAGTAGGTAGAGCGAAGATTTGACCTTCTTGGCGACACACAGATCAAGTTCAGAGAGATAGACGTGGATGCGAGTCCGGACCAGCTGCGGGCCTTCATGCAGAGGGGCGGAGGACTCGACGCGCAAATACCACAACTGTACATTAACGACAAGTGCGTTGGCAACTGGCAGCAAGTGAAGGAGCTCGATCAGAACGGGAAGCTGGACTACCTGTTGGCTCACATGCCCCTGGAATAGCTGTGTGGAGTTGTTATCAATTAATTGTCGTAAAAATTCCTTTGCCCGAAATACGCGGAAATCGCTTGCTGCTCCCAAACACCCCTCGTGATGCTCCGGAGTGCCTCCGTGTAAGTACAATGGATGAAAAAGGAGAGGAGATAAAAAACGCAGAGTCAGGCCATAGGTCCGACGAAGAACGTGCAACCCAAGAAGGAAGATCGGAGCGATTTACAATAGAAGAAGATTTTGATGAGTGGTTTCTTGAAGGGGGCGAAATACAGGACGATGACTCCATGGGGGACTACTCTGCCGTGGAGGCAGACAACAACCTCTGCTGTTTCGATGGCGGGAGTCGTCGTGACAGCGTGCCGCTGTGCTGCTACTCACTGCCCTTCTTTCTGCCTGTCTATGTATCTCCGGCCTTCCTCAACATCCTCTCGTGGGCTCTACGCTCGGCCATTGCTGCCACCGCTGCAGCCGCTATCAGCATATACGCCTCTCTTCCCCAATGTGCGTCACGTCCTTCGCTCTTGCAAAAGACAGTATTGAGGGCTCAAACAAGCATGCCCATAGTGTTCGAATCGGCGCTGTTCATTGCACCAATCACTGCAGTCTTTGCTTCTGCGTCTACTCTCGGCCGTACTCTAAGCGTGACCTGGGCCATTACAACGTACATAGATGGGACACCTCGATTTTTGAGTTTTCAAGCATCATTCCCCCCCCCCAAACCCTTTCCTTCGTCCTCTACAGTGGCTCCGTGGTGGGCTCTTTGCTGAGTCTCGCGTTGGTGGCTGTGCTCGGCCCCACCGACACCTGGTGGCTGGCCATCGGCCTCTTCGTGGTCTGCTGGCTTTGCTGCTATCCCATCTATCACCCCGTTGGTACGTTCTCCTACGCCCGTGGTTGTGCCTGCCGCTTCCTGACATATACATATATGTGTATTGACCTTCATTCCACCAATCAGCGTTCAAGATGAACGTTGTTGTCGTGGCAGTGGTCGTACTGTTTTACATTCAACGACCTGATATCGACTGGGTGGTGTTCCCCTTCTACGCCTCTGCCGCCATGGCCATCGGCTGCGCCTGCGGAGTCATCATGCAGATTTTGCCCTGGCCCGCCCGCGGGAGTAAAGAGCTCATGGACGCCCTCGGTACACGCTTGCCATTCCCTACATTCCACGCATACTCACTCGGTGGCGAAATTCTCGGCACACCAGGCCTCAGCCTGAATGCGGCCTCTCGCGGCGTTCAGTGTGCGATCGGCCACTTTACATCAGGCGAGTTGCGCGATGTGGAGCGGCTTTACCTCAGCGAGAAGGCGCAACTGATGGCGCAGAAGATCATCGAAAACATCGCTATTGCCAAAGCCGTGCGTTCGCTTGGATCCCAATATCCAAAAACAAAAACAAAAAAACAAAAACAAAAAAAAAACGAATGCACGCATTTCCTGACTGATCAGCCCGAATGATATGATTATGCTCATAGCGTTATGAGGACGCCCAATGGGAACACGGCCTGATGGTCAACCGGGGATACCTACGGTACATTCAGACCCTGGAGGCGATGACCGAAGCCATGGAAGGTGTGTGAGCGATTGGCCATCCTCCCCGTCCTATCAATATAGGTGGCCGAGCTGACACACCTTCTATCGTCCAATCGCCGCACTATTCTTTCAAGGAATGTATCGCTGCGCGATGATGGCGCTTCCCGGGCATTACCACGACCGGTTCGTGGCTCATCTCCGGCCATCGTTCAGTCGACTGAGCGAAGCCATGGCTCTCAATCTCGACACCCTCGCTTACAAGATCATGTCCAAGCAAGGTGCCTTTCCATTGAAAATTCGCCGATCTTTGTATTTCAACCTCATCCAATACCCGATTGGTCGCAGTCGGACTGAGCCCTTTGCGTCGTCAATACCGGCGCAAGAAGGCCGAACGTCAGAGGAAAGCCGCGGGTATTCCTGCTTCGTCCAATAAGGTGCACCGGAGAGGGACAGAGTCGCAGAACGGCAAAGGAGACATCGAAGGAGAGCCCAAAGACGAAGAATTGGACATGATGGCGCGCATGGATGATATACTCAAAGCCTACGAGAACACACGAAGGCAGTTCTTCTGGCACGACTCGTCGGAGAGTTACAAGAACTTCAGCAAGTTCGACATCAAAGGCACGACACCTGCACTACGCCGCAAATTGCATGGCAATGGTTGCATTGGTAACATATATGTTCTGGCGGGTATTCGATCACATTTGACAGAAGTGCTGCCGTTAGCCGCGCTCCTGTTTTATCTGCGGACATTCGTTGGATTGGCGAAGAGTCTTGAGGATGTCGACACGCGATGGACTCTGGACCGTGACGTCTTGCTGAACGTCTTTCCTCTCCACCTCATCCGTGGTATGCTTGTTGATGGTTACACCGTGACCGGCATTGGGCTCTTGGGACCAAGGCACCCTTCTCTTCTGCAGATGGAATTTCATGGGCTTTGGCCCTTCCGGGAAGACTTCGAAAGTACGCACGCGATTCGCGGGAAAAAGGCGGCTACACATTCCTTTCCATTCCTGCCAAGCATTCCATTTCTTGGCTGATGACAGATCAAGTCATCTGTACGTATGTTGCTTACATTCCGATTGGTTCGGCCGCTCATCCGAGTCCGATTGGTTCCCGCGATTGGCAGGGGCCACCCAAATGTCCGTGGCAGTCAGCGTGGCGTCTATTTTGGTCTTCGTCTCCGCCATTCGCGATTGGTTCCAGTACGTTGTCGTAAGGGAGTGTCTACTCACCACTATGTGTCGACACTGACATTCAACCGAATTTTCAGGTACGGATACTGGGCCACACTGACGGTATGCTTGGTGATGGACCGCAAGCAGGGATTCTCCTTCCGACAAACCGGCCTTCGAATTCTGGGTGGGTCCATCCTATTCCGCGGTCGTCGTTTCCATCGGAAAAACATAGTAACAGTGTAACCACGCTTTCCTTTTATGATCGTCCCTCTCTTCCATTGGCTAGGCACCGTGCTGGGTTCCACTGCGGGCTACTTGGGGGTGAACATCTCCTCGGAGCAGGGGCTGGGCATCTTGGCCTTCTTCTTCGTGTGGGTGATGGTGTGCACGTACGTGCGCGGGGCCGTCAAGTCGCTCGACTATCCGGGGGCCGTGGCCGCCTACACGGCCGGCCTGATCATGATCGTCGCCAAGCAACCACAGACCCAATCACAGGAGCTCCTCGCGCTGGGCCGCATCAAGTCCAACTTCCTCGGATGCCTGGGTATATACATGTTGTTGTTTATATATATATATATATTATATTATATGTGTAGATGGTTAAACATTGTACATTCATTGTGTACAACAACAACAACAACAAACAACAACAACAACAACAACAACAACAACAACAACAACAACAACAACAACAACGAATGCGCAGTGATCATCGGCGTGTGTTTGCTGTGGCCTGTGCGGAGCGGAAATTTCCTGCGATATTCGCTGCTTCCGGGCGGCCTATCCAAAATGCGCGATCTCACCAGCCTCGTCTTTGATTCCTTCATCGTCTCGCCGGCCTCCTCGCCCCGCAACTCGACCAATCTTTCTCCTTCCTCATCCTCTTCACCATCTTCGTCAACATCATCTTCATCATCATCGTCGTCGCCTTCCTCTTCCTCTTCTTCCTCGCCGGCTTATGTCTACGAAAAACATCAGCAAGCCGAGACTGAAGAGGAGAAAAGCGCTGAGATCGAAGAAGCGGGCGCCGAATCGCTTGTGGAGATGGCGACGGCCGTCGAGCTCGATGAGGAGGAGAAAGCAGACGAAGCCGGCGTCCTGGCCGAACACCACCACGTGCCGCCTCACCCCATCTTCACTTCCGCCAATCACGGGCGTGGCCAACGAGCCCAACACGCAATCAGCCGAGCCGTTCCCACAATCAAAGGCACGTACAACCCCCCCTTTTTTTTTTCAAAAAAATAATATATATATATATACATTTACAGGAAAATGACTAACCTTATCATCCGCGTGCAGCGATTGGAGGAATATTGGCGGCAGAGGCGCTCTACATCGAGGCGGGCGCCAATGAGCCGCAGCTGTGGCGGCCGCCATTTCCGGGAGATTCCTACGCCAATCTGCTGGCGTCGCAGAAGAAGCTCCTTAAGCAGCTCATCGTCCTCGACAAGGTTATCGCCAGGTGAGGAGAGATATGTTTTCTTGCTCACATTTTCCATCTCTCTCTCTGCTCTCTGCTCTCTGCTCTCTCTCTCTCAATCGATCTATCTATCTATATCTCCATCTATGTTTCTGCAACAATCACTACGATTTACTCACACACACTCACACACACACACACACACACAGCGCCAAGCTGGAGGGGCGCGGCATCTACGAACTGCTGGTGCCCGCCCTGCTCACTTCCCTGCGCGCGATTAAGGTCGAAGTGTTGGGTTGCGTGGATGAACTCCAGAACCAGCTCACCACTCCCATGAAATCTCATAGGTACATATTATTATCACAATAAACATAATACTTTTTTTTAAATTAAAAAAAAAACAAAACTGAACCGAAATGAAAAATACACGTGAAAAACAGGGCTATGGACGAGCTCGAGCAGATGGAGGGAGGAAGGGTGATCAGCCGGCGGCGGGCGGAGTCGTTTGCGCCGCTGAGGGCGTCCATGAGCCTACAATCGTGCGAGCGCGAGCTGCACGAGCTCCTTGGGCGGTTCCTCAAGCAGCACTTTAAGCTGTCTCCACAACAGCACGTCAAACACCTGCCGTTGAGCAACATGGACGTGCTCAGCCTCTTCACATTCTTCTTCCTAGTTCGGTAGGTTTAATTAATGCATTCCCTTCGTTTCCTTTTTCAAACAAAAACAATGGCCAATGTTTCCAACTTGCCAACAATAGAGAGTTTGTGGCGGAAGTGAGCATGCTGTGGCGGAGTGTGCAACGACTCGTGCAAGTGGAAGCGCTCTACTCCAAGCAAATCGGCACACATCCCTTCTGCGACTACCTCAGCCAGCGACTAAAACGCTTGTGACAGACCTAAAACCACAAACCATAAACCATAAACCACATAATTTCTCTTGTTTTCTTTTTTCTTTGTGTTCAACCGGTCACACGAGGGCGGAAACTGCGCCATAGAGTTCGCACAACTTTGCCGTGTTGAGTTCAACGCCGCGGAAGGTCGACACGTCGCCACTGTGCTTCTTGCCTGCTTCGAAATCACGGACGTAATTCGCGATGGTGGTCTTGCCGGTCCTCGACACCTTTTGGATGTCAGCCGCGCCTAGGCCGTTGACGAAGTGCAGCGCGCAGATCATGTACACCTTGCCTGCGAGCACATCACATAAAACAAACTCCTAAGCTTCAACCCAACAACAACAACAACAACAACAACAACAACAAAAGATAGAAAGAAAAAATATGCGATTCAATTAAGGTACCTTTCTTCATCAAATCAGGGTAAGCGAAGTATCTGTAGGCTTTCATGATGAAGGTCTCGCCATCTTGGCGCGCTGCATTCAAAAAATTCAAGGAATGAGCACCATTCTTCCTTTTTGCATGTTTCGAAGTTGCTACACACCCTTCTTAAGGGTCAGGCCCACCCTCGGCGAGGCGTAGACGGTGTGGGACAGCATGGGCACCGACTCTGAGCGTCAAGCGTACATGAATATTGACACTCTACGAGTCTTCTTCATTGTCGTGGCTTTTACTATCGACTTAAGACATACCAACGTGCGTGGAAGGAGACGAAGCGACATACGCGATGGGCGCCAAATAGAGAATGCGACCTTGCCACCACAAACAAGTCAAAGAACGAACACGAAAACGAAAGGGGGGGAGTTACCGTTGGCGAAATGGGCGGGAGGCGAGTCCCGCTCCTGCCCGAAGTGCTTGTCCACAACATTGGCGACGGAGTCGGCCTTGCACAGACTCAGCACTCGATCCACCACGAGAGACGGACCTGCGGGATATAAGGAACCAATCAGAAAATGCGGTGATATGTCGACATATTTTCTGTCTGGTTGGTCACCTTCGATGATCTCGACGCCTCCGACGGCCTTGGCTTTTCCCTCTCCCTTGGCGGCCTTGGCCTTCCCGTTGCCCTTCGCTGTTCCCTCATTTTCGTCTTCGTCATCTTCGGCATATTGGTTATCGCTGGCCTGCAACCAGGCGCCCTTCAGGGGCTCGATTGCCCGAATAAGGATTCCGCCGAATGCCTTCTTACCGTCCGCACCGAGTTGGCCTGTGTAATCAACACCGCAGGCGCGGTTACACCATATCTCAGAGGTGATAAATATGTACATATAGTGTGTGTGTGTGTGCACCGCCTAAGGTAATATCGAGGCCCTTAAAAGAGCCTCCCTTGTAACTCGCCCCGGACTTGTGGAAGTACCATTTGGCGCTTTAGAGTGCGTTAACGTCCACACAAGTTTTCTGCCCCCTCCCCCCAAGATAAACAGGTCATCGTACGATGTCTGCTGCAGGGTGTCGCAATGCGTGAAGGTATCGTGGTGATTGCCTCCCTCATAGTAGAACTCGAGTTCCGCGAGTCTATGATGAATATATATAAATAAAATGAAAAACACAAAAGAAAAAGAAAAGTAGGGAGGTTTGGGAGGTTCTCCTACAGAGAGAAAAACGCCCCCTTTGCAGACGAACCGGTGGGGATGGCCGTTAATAATGAGAGCCACCTCGTTAATGAGCCGGTCGGCGATGCGAGCGAAGGCTGCCTCGTACTCCTTGAGGGTAGTGTGCTTGTCCGCCATGGGCTTGGAGGCAAGGGACTGTAAGTGCTCGTTCTCCAGCACACCAAGCAGCCACTGTCTGTTGGCCTCGTCGTTCTCTGAACTGTAGCGCATAATCACAAGAATCAAATCTAATACATGCGGGCTTGGTCTTGGCAAGAGAGGGAGAAGCGAACTCAGCCTGATGTTGCATTTACGGACCGACTTACGTAACCTACAACAGATCTATTTGCCCGCTAAAATAATAAGTTGAATCCCAAATAAACCGCGGAAGAAAGCAACATGGCTGAAATTAATTTTGTTTTTCTTTCTTCCCTTTATGCTTGCAAAAGGGGATCAGGAGATGGTCGCATCGGCTACAGAGGAGGAGCAGACGCCGGCAGAAGTCATGAAGGGGAGGTCCTTCCACATCGCCCTTCCCTCGCCATCGGTGTGCAGATCCTGCATCAAAAGGCCGTTCAGTATAATAAACAAAAGAACAGCGCAGCTTATATATCAAGTCCAACCCATTCGAACGTACCTTCAGCAGTTTCTTGAGTCTCGCGTTGGAGATGGACGGCCTGTCGGGCTCGGACGAATCGCCCTCGAAGAAGACGGTCTCGCCCACCTTGGCGCCCTCGGGCGGGTTGACCAGGTCGAGGCCCAGCACCTCCTTCCGATCCCTGTGCATGGCCCAGCAGAACGAAAAGGGGGAAAAAACGTGAGCAATTTTCCTTCCCCCCCTCCCCCCTCCCAAAACTCCCAAAAGGGTGGCTCTATGTGTGTGCTGCTGGGCTGGGCTGGGCTGGGCCGGGCGTTGTCGTGCCTCTTGGTGGCGGCGAGGACCATGCCCTCGGAGACCACCCCGCGGAGGGTGGCCGGCTGCAGGTTGGTGCAGACGAGCACCATGCGGTTCTGCATCTTCTCGATGGGGATGTAGTTCACGAGGCCCGACACGATGGTGCGAGGCTTCTCCTCGCCCACGTCGATCTGCTCCACGTACAGGGTGTCTGCGCCCTCATGCCTCTTGACATCGACGATCTTGCCCACCTTCACCTCCAGCGATTGCGGGCCCACTGCAACATTTCCGTCGGTTCCGAGAATAATTTCCAGGAAAGAAAATATTGGTGGATGGAATGAGACGTACGCGTGACGGCGCCAGCCTTCTTCGGGGCAACTACGACGGGCTTCTTGGCCTCGCCCTTGCCGCTCACAGGGATGGTCAGGGACTGGAAGTGCGGGTACGCTCGCGCGGCCAGGTCAACCTACAAAGGAAAAATGAGGAAAATGAGGAAAACAGTAAGAAACACCAAACGAATGCTAGGAATTCTGCAGACGAGAGAAGCATTAGAAAAACCTTCTCGTTGATCTTCTCGCGTAGCGGGTGGAGGAACTCGTTGAGGAGGCTCTGAACGCCGGACTTGAGGTCGCCGGCCATGAGTTTAGCGCTGTCGCCCTCGGGAAGGACGAAGGCGGCTTCCACGTCTGCGTAGGTCTTGAAGGTCTGCTGGCCGCCCCACTTCTCCGGGCGGTTGGTGACGAAGGGGCGGTCGTGCTTGTCCAGGAATCGGAACAGGATGTGCTTGAGGATGGCCAGAAGGCCGTTGCCCTCCGCCTGACCCTCGCGAGCGAAGGCCTGCGAGACCTTGTGCCGGATGGCCTCGACGGTCTCGTCGAGCTCGACCTTGGAGAGGGGCTCGGAGGAGGACATCTTGCCGGACTCGCCGAGACCGGGGATGAGAGGGTTCATGAGGTGGGACCGCTTGCAGTAGCCGATGCGCGGCAGGTTCTCGCGGGCGAACATAAAGATCTTCCGCTGGTCGACGCCACCGAACTGCACGTCGACGTCGAGGTACTCCTCGTCGAGTGCCTGGAGGATAGGGTACAGCAGGTTGGACATCAGAGGAGCCGCAGTCATCTTCACCACCTCAGCGCCAGCCTGGTTACACCGGAGACATGGCCAGTTAGCGAGCCAACACCCAATGTAAGTAAAATCTTGATAAGCAAAATTAGCATCATAGGAGTGAACAAACCTTCTTGGTGTGCTCGGTGGTGACGAGAGCGCTCATGCGGTACATGTCCATAGTGTATTTAGCACTGAGCTGGTACTCGGTACCACGAACGAACTTGAGCTTGTCGAGAGGCACGCCGATGTAGGTGAGCATCTCCTTAATGATGAACTCGTACCACTCACATCGCAGCTTCAACAGTTCCCAATCGCTCTTCATATTGTCCAAGTAGGCATGCAGATCGGCAAAGAGAATGGTAACGTGGCAGCCGGCTAAGGCGAATCGTCAGTAACCCATGAAGTTAAGTGGCGGTGCCAGGGAGGCTTACCTGCGAGGAAATCTGAAATCTTGTAAATGGGTACAAAGTAACCCAAGTGAGGTTTGCCGGTGGTGGCTGTTCCCCAGTAGATTCGAACATCGCGTCCCTCTTTCAGAATATTGCGGATTTCATTCTCACCGACGATCTCCTCGAGATCCCGAGTGATAAGTTGGTACTTGGCCTCCTGTTCTGAGGAGAGCTCGACAAGCTTAGACTCCACAGCGGTAGCGTCGCCCTCCATTCTGAATGATCAAAATCACCGGCAATGTTTTTAGGGAGGCATTCCAGCTTATTTCCCGGAACTCCGCAACTACAATTTGGTGCTGCGGAAATAGGAAGAAAGAAGGAAAGAAAAATCTAGAAACACAGTTAAGTTAATAAATATGGTTCGTTGTTAGCTGACTACTAACCATCGCAAACTCTACGTTTCACGACGCGGTCTTACTACGACAACTGCACAATGGACACTGCCAAGTTTAGAATTCAGGTGCAGCGCAACGGAGGACCGAGGCAAGGGGGCAAGGTTGTCGTTGTCAACGAGGATCAACCTTTCTCTCTTGTGCTTGACGCCGTAGCGGTCAAGTTCGGCCTTGACCGAGATACTGTTCGCCTGTTCACGGCTGAGGGTGGCGAAATTGAGGACACTGAAGAGCTGTGTCCGGATGACTTCCTCTACGTGGCTCACCGCGGCGAAGCCTTTGGCACGGCTCTGCCGGCTACCGAGGGCAGCGCCGGGCAAGCACCGATATCTCCCAGCGAAGCGACAGACCAATCCGTGACGGCCAAGCCCGCTGAGGCAGCACCTGCGACCTCTCTTCCCAATTCCTCTACTTCACTTCGTGCGCCTACGCTCTTCCTCCTCTCCCCCGAGGCTGGGGGTCAGGGTTACCGTAAGAAGAAGGCCTCAAAGCAAAAGAGGCCCCTTTCCGCAACTGAGGAAGCCGAGAAGGAAGTAGAAGAAGGTATGTATTCTAAGTATTTATTTTATTTCACGACGTCGTACAACGTGTGTTGAGAGAACACTCATATTCTATCACCCAGATTCCGAGGCCGAAGAAGAGCGAAAGCGGGCGGAAGAACGAATGGCTCGGTGTCCTGGTGCTCGTCCGCTTGCCGACGGCTGCTTCAACGTGGAACTCGACTTGTCGCATTTCGTGCGTGTGCACGAAGAGCGCAAACAAAAGACCCTCATGATCATCGTTGCCGATCGCAGCGGGTCCATGAAAGGCGGCCCTTGGAAACAGGTGATTATGGAATTTCTTATGTATATTTATATATATATATATATATAGAGAGAGAGAGAGAGAGAGAGAGAGAGAGCAGGGAGGAATTTTGGGGCGGGGAGGGGGGCGCGTGAGGTTCTATTGATTCGCAGCGCTGACCCGCTTGCGAGCAGGTTCAAATCGCTCTGACTCAAATCATGGACCACCTGTACGAATCCGAAGAGGAAAATTCGATGATAATCGAGGTGGTGGTTTATAACCATGAAGCGGTCCCATTGCTGATGTCGAAGGACAATTACCGGGAGGTGATCAGTTCCACGCAGGCCAGCGCCAAGACCTGCTTTGCCTCCGCCTTCGATTGCATCCGTGGTATATAATCCCCCCTCCGCTTTATCTACATTGTCATATTATGTTATGAAATATCTATCAACCGATCTATCAATGCTGCTTCCATTTTCAAGTCGATATTCTCTGTGAATCCGTTTCAAAAATAATTCTTGAAATAATTCTTTCCAGGTCTGATGGACGTCTACACAACCAACGGATGCAATGTGGATAAGGTCGTCATTGGCTTTATGACGGATGGTCAGCACACGAGCGGGAAGGGTACTTCCCCCCCCCCTCCCCTTAGGGGCCTCGAAGGGAATGTCAGTCGCCACCCAAACGCACTCACGTGCACACGACTCGCTCCCTCCCTCGAAGACCTCCGGGCAGCTTCCATGGCGCTTCGAGACAAGATCAAGGATCTCAACAGGGAAGTGGTCATCCACGCCATCGGCTTTTCGGAGCACCACAACTTCCGTCTGCTGAACGACCTCAGGCACTCCCACTTCTTCTTCTTCTTCTTCTTCTTCTTCTTCTTCTTCTTCTTCTTCTTCTTCTTCTTCTTCTTCTCCCCCCCTCCCCGAGTGGTGGTTGGCTAGATTGCACTATATTGATTCTGTGGAATCAACGGTGCCGATGTCGTTATAGGAAACTGGGGACGAAGGAGGGCGTGTTCCAGTACGCCGAGGCGGGCGATGGCGAGGAGGCGTTGCTCGAAAAGATACAACAGCTGTTCAATCTCGTCAATTCTTCCATCGGCGATGTACACATCACCCCACAATAGTAATTGACCAAATAAATAAACACAAAACACAAAACATAAATAAATAAATGGCAAATGGACATATTAATTTAAATAATAATAATAATAATAATACTAATAATATGATTTTCCAATTGTGTGACGTCACCTAAATAGGCGACAATCACGTTCGAGATCGCGAACCAGAGCTACGCGTTCGTGGACGGCTTCACCGCGCCGGTCACCCTTCGGCGGAAGAGTACAGCGGTGGTGCCCATACCCCGCGATGGGAAGGTGGACCTCGAGCTGTGGGTCCGCCGGGATGAGAGCGCGGCCTCGGAGCACGAGGAGGGCAACAAGACGGGGAAGGAGACAGCAGACGCGGCCAAACTCTTTGTCCTCTGCAAAGTGGAGGCCAGGGTACCAGAGAGAGAGAGAGAGAGAGAGAGAGAGAGAGAGAGA
>CDFF01071218.1:0-21014 GCA_000826265.1 Acanthamoeba culbertsoni
AGGGCCACGTAAAACTGGCCAATTAACAACCGGTTTTCCGGGCTATCGGAGAGAGGTCATCTTTTGTGATTCACCACCACACGGATGATAGTCTGCTCGCCCATCTTGAATCTCAACTGCCAGTCGCGTTACAGTATCTCTGACTCGTCGGTTGAATCTGGCTGCCCTTCCCTTGGGGCGCACTGCCCCAAGCTGGCGAGTGTCAAAAAAACTGACCTGCAAGTTGGGCTGGCGAATTTCCGGCAGCTAGACGCCGTCCTATTGATGCCGTGGTGGCTCACTATAAAAGCCAAGCAACAACCTGCCCACTCCAACCACCTCTCCACTCCAAGACAACCAAAGGTCCTACCGGCCTCATCACGGAAACAGAAGAAAGGAAACGCCGACAATCGATGATCAGCGATTTTGCTTTGGCGAAGCGGAGATCCCGCTACGGCATGGCGTTGCTGGCCATGCTCGCGCTGGCCTGGGCCTCCCCTGCATCCGCCGGCGAAGGTTGGTGGGGCTCATACGATGACGAGGACGACGAATACGACTACCACGACAAAGAGGACTACGACAAGGACCATGACAAGGACCACGACAAGGACAAAGATAAGGAGTCGCCTTCGCCCAGCCCCTCCTGCCCTCCAAAAAAGGAGTCACCTTCGGCCACGCCTACCATGATGGTCCCTCCGAAGCCATCCCGCTCCCCTTCCCCGTCGGGGTCTCCGTCGCCCGCCCCTTCGGAGTCAGCGTCGCCTTCCCCCTCCGAGTCTCCCTCGGCGTCCCCTTCCCCTCCTGAGTCGCCCTCCGCCTCGCCCTCGCCCCCGGAGTCGCCTTCAGCTTCTCCGTCTCCTCCCGAGTCGCCCTCTCCCTCGGCTTCGGCCTCTCCCTCTCCTCCCGAGTCGCCCTCCCCCTCGCCCAAGAAGAAATGTCCCCCAAAGAAGCCCCCTTGCCCACCGAAGAAGCCTCCCTGCCCTCCAAAGAAGCCCAACAAGTGCCCCAGTAAGTACGATGACGAGCACGACGACCGCAGGCCCTGCCATTGCCATTGCCACTGCTATTGCGACGACTATGACTATGACTACGACTATGATTATGACCATCATGACTATGACGATTACGACTACGACTACGACTACGATGACGACGACGGTTATGACGACGATCGTGATGACCACCATGGCGATTGCCACAAGAGGCCCAAGTGCGGCAAGAAGCGGCCTGCACCCTCTCCCGACCACCGCTCCTGTGTGACGCCCAAGCATCCCGACGAGTCCCCCTCGACATCCCCCAGCCCCGTCCCCTCCGTGCTGCCGGGAGGGGTGTGTCCTCCCAACAACCCCAGGCTCGGCCAGGCCGCCACATACAGCGCCTTCGTGGTGGGCAACAACACCAGCGATGGGTCCCTGCCATCAGGCGTGTCGCTCGACATAACCAACGGCGGGTTCGAATCGGCGGCCGCCGTGCGCGGAGGGCTGCGCCTGCGCACCTTCGGGATCAACCAGGCGGTGAGCGGGGACGCCTGCACGAGCGAGCAGAGGGAAGCGTTCGCGCTGATCGCACAGGGCGGCACGTTGGATTTCACCAACGGGCAGATATTCTGCGGAAACTTGCTGGCCTCGGAAGACGTGGAGATACTCAACCTGCCGTCCTTCGACAACGGCGGTCTGCAGGTGGGAGACGTGCGGGAGCTCACGGGAATCGACTTCGAAGAGGCTCGCCGAGAACTCCTGGACGAGAGCGAAGCACTATGCAGTGCCGTGGAGGACGACATGGTCGCCCAGGCGGAGGTGGACCCGTCCGGAGGCATCACCTTCTCCGCCGAGGGAAGCGCCGTCGAGGTTCGCTTCAGCACAGTCCCCCACTGTCATCCCGCGCTTCCTCTCTTATAACCTTCTTTTGTTGCGAAACTACCTTGCACAGACCTTCAGCGTCCGGGCTAGGGACTTGTCGCAGGCCACGGGCGTCCGCTTTGTCGGGTTTGAGGACGCCGAGGAGGTGATCATAAACGTTATGCGGGAGGCCAACGACTCCACCGGCTCGCTCACCTTCTCCAACTTCGGCGTGGATCTGGGCGCAGTCTCGCCTCGGTCGCTGCTGTGGAACATCTGCGGCGGTACCGATCTTATAGTTATCCAGGCATTCAATCTTCCCGGTACCCCTTGATCAAGCCCCTCACCCCTCACTCATGGACACAAAAGGGTGTTGCTCACCACAGAGTGAACCGAACAGGAGCGCTACTCGCAGTAGATGCCGACGTCACCCTGCAGAACGCCCAGGTGCGCGGCCAAATCGTGGCACGCACGCTACGCGGCTCCGGCGGCGGACAGATCTTGAATCCGCCGTGCTCACCCTCCGACCCGCCGCCGGGCTCAGTTTAGCCGCAAGGCGATGCCTTGTGTTTTCTCAGCACCAATCCTATCCTATTATTGTGTTTTCTTAACCCCAAGAGAGGGAACCCGCTAGCGTTAGAATTTTTACCAAATTACTTTGTTTTCATTCATATAATTGCAAAATACATCAAACTTTCCAATCCGTGCGGCCTTTGCACCTCTCTCTGCTCTCTGCTCTCTGCTCTCTGCTCTCTCTCTCTCTCTCTCTCTCTCTCTGCTCTCAGTTGTTCATGTTCTGATGGAAGGGGTTTTGTTAGGCCTGCAGGTGAACAGCGCCGTATACTGCAGTTAGCTGCGTACAAGAGTGCTGGCCGTCTGGTTCCACCGATCAGCCAGCTTGGCCGGCATCGAAGGCTGCAATCGCGCGAAGGATTCGCTCCACAGACGCGCCAACTCCTTCTCCGTGGCTTCGCGCGCTTCCGCTGCCTTGAGGGACTCCACCCCTGACGCTGTTGTCGGGAAGGGAGGAGAGAGGAGGAGAGATATGAGTTCACCATCGTCGAACGAACTCGAGACGATAGGGGCGGGGCGGGGGGAAGGGTGAAGGGAGGCTTACGCCACTCGCGAGCAAGTGTCTCAGCGAAGGCGGACAGGAGGGCGAGGCAAGCCTCGCTGCTCGCGCCTCCATTGTCATTGGCGCTCGAGGCGGCGCCCAGATGAGGGCCCAGCTTCTCGCGCAGCAGCTCGGTCTCCTTGACGAGCTCCTGCCCGATGTCCTCCAACTCTTTCTCCCACCGCTCGTCCTCGCTGGGGGATGAAAAAATAACAACAACAACAACAATAATAATAATAATAAAAAGGGATGAGACGCGTTCTTGCTTCCCCGGCAGGAATGATTCGGACTTACCGATTGTCGGCGGCCTTCTTGGCCTTCTTGCACACGGTCTGGACGCGGAATCGCACCTCATCGGCCTCGCGCGCATGTTCGCTGCTATGGATGCCCCCGGCGGGTCTTTCGGACGTCGCCTCCTTCGCCTTTCCACCCTCTTCCACTACTTCCTCCTCGTCCTCCTCCTCATCTTCCTCCTCGTCTTCGTCCTCCTTTTCTTCTTCTTCTTCTTCTTCCTCCTCCTCCTCTTCCTCTTTCTCTGCCCCTTCCTTCTCTTCGGCCTTTCCGCCCTGTGTATCGATCTTGTCTTCGCCTTCCCCGGTCTTCGGTTCCTCCTTGACGGCAGCGGCGCTGCTTTCGCCGGTCTGATTGAGATCGATTTCCCGCGTGGGCTGGCTCACAGCCGGCTGCGCCTGCTCGGTCTCTTTCCTGAGCTGCGCCTCTCCCTGTTCCTGAGGCTGCGGCATCGCCTTCGCCTGCTGCATCTGCATCTGCTGCTGCTGCTGCTGCTGCTGCTGGTATTGGTGGTGGAACGCCTGTGGCGGGTGGGCGTGCGCGACCTGCTGCTGTTGCTGTTGCTGCTGCTGTTGCTGTTGCTGTTGCTGCTGCTGCTGCTGCTGGAGATGGGGCGGGTAGTATTGCATCCCCTGCTGGGCCGCATGGGCATAGTACTGGGGCGCGAGCTGCGGGTGCGGGTGGGCGTGCGGGTGCGGGTGCGGGTGCATGTGCGGCGCCCCGTGCTGGAGGTGCGCCGGGTGGGCGTGCGCCCCCGCGTGCGACGGGTGGGCGTGCGCCCCGTGCGGCTGGGCGAGCTGCGGGGACACCAGGGAGTGGGGCCCCGCGTGCGGGTGCGGCTGCTGGTGCTGGTGCTGGTGCTGGTGCTGGTGATGAAGGTGGTGATGCTGGTGCTGGTGGGCCAGCTGGGGCGACACCATCTGCTGATGGTGGACCTGCGCCAGGTGTCCGGGGAACTGCCCGTGCGGGAACTGAGCTGGCGAATGGACCTGCTGCGTCCCGCGGGAGATGGATGAGGGGGTGGAAGGAAAGAAGGTGAGGAGGCACATTGAACGAATAGCATTGAGAGGGGGAGGGGAGAACTTCTTCTTCCGATCGAAACGAACCTCTTCGCCATCGTCCAGCTTCCTGCGCTTGGGAGAGCCCTTGTCCATGTCGGCGGGGATAGGGACGCCCGGGGGCATCCCCACGGCCTGGGGCACGCCAGGCTGGCCACCGGGCTGTCGGCAATAATAATAATAATAATAAGATTAATTCCAGCGGGTTCCTTCATGAATACACCGACAAGCAAGCGAGGGCTTACCGGAGGCACCTGGAAACTGAAATTGGGGTTTCTTTTCCGCTGCGCGTTCTTGACCTTGGCTCCTGTCAAGTCCACAATATATATAAGCGATACAAAAGAACGAAAACGAAGTGTGGGGGGGGGATGGAAGACTCTTGTACGTTTGTTTTGGAACCAAATCTGAACCTGGCGCGGAGTGAGACCGATGAGGGAGCTGATGCGGTAGCGGGTCTCCTTGTTCGGCAGCGGCGAGATGGCAAACTCCTTCTCGAGCAGGGCGAGCTGTTCGGGCGACTTCATCTGCCTCTTGCGCTTGGCGCCGCCCTTCTTGCCCGCCCCCGAGCCGTCGTCGTCGTCATCCTCGTCCTCGGCTCCGCTCCCGTCGGACACTGCATTCGCCGAAGCCGCTGCTGCGGCCTGCTGATGCTGGTGCTGATGCTGGTGGTGCTGCTGATGCTGGTGGTGCTGGTGTTGGTGCTGGTGGTGTTGTGCGTGCATCTGGGCCATCTGCTGCGGGCTGTACTGCATATGCATCTGGACGTGCTGGTGATGCGGGTGGGCGCCGTGCGGGTGCGGCTGGGGGTGTGGCTGTGTGGCCTGCGGGCGGTGGCCCACATGCTGGGCGTGCTGGTGATGGGCGGGGGCGGACGTCCACCCCGGCTGGCCGTGGTGTCCCACAGAATTGGTGTCGACACCACCGTTGCCGACGTACTGCGGGTGGATATGGCCGCCCGGCGAGCCCACGGGCCCGGCCTGGTGCTGGAGGTGGTGATGGTGGGGGTGCTGGTGGTGGTACTGCTGCTGGTGCGCCAGGTGCTGGTGGGCATGGTGCGGATGCTGGCCGGGCATGTGCTGGAGATGGGCGGCCATGTGTTGTTGGTGCTGCAGCGAAGCGAGGTGGTCCGGTTGAGGGCTTCCGTGGATGTGGTGTGCGAGGTGCGGGTGGAAGTTCGGGTGGGCGGACGACGCGGATGCTAAAGCAGCAGAGGAGCCCGTGGAAGTGGCGGAGGCAGAGTGGCCAGAAGCCTGTTGGGCTTGTTGGTGGTGGGAGTCGTCAAGTGAAGGTGGAGTAGCGTCGTGCTGGTGGAGCTCTTCCATGTCGATTTCGTCCATCGTGAGATCGGAGAGAGTGTTCTCTTTCTTCAAAGGTATTTACAACTTGCTAGAAAGGTTGCAACTTCTTTCTTGCTGAAGATCGGAACTATAAATCAAAAAAAGAATCGAGCGTCCTAGAAGGTTGAGGTGCTCGACAAAAGGGCGTGGAACCTTCTCTAAAAAAGAGAAGCCTTGAGTAAATAAACGTCGTAATAACAGAATATGTAATTAAATTTTAATTGAATATTTATCTAATGACCAGGGCAGGGTACCCGGTCGCGGCAAGGGTGATGAAGACAAAATGAAGCAAGGAAATGAAACGGGCTGTGAAAAAACGAGGAACGTTGGTAGCTTTGAGTTGATGGTTTTTGACTCCGATTGGTGTGACACGAAATTTCAATCCCGGGAAACTCCGATTTTATTCCCTTTTAATTTTCTGGTATTTCTGTTGTTTCCTTTGTCTTGCCGCGAGGAGACCTTCACAAGAGTTGTAGATAGTTGCCGGGGACAAGCCCGCGTCGGCCATTAAGCTCAGCCTCCCACCAGTCACCACTTTGGTTAAGGACGGTGAGCACATCTCCCGGATTGAAGGACAGCTCCTGTGGGCTCGCAGATTGGAATGGGTACAAAGCCCTCGCCTGTGGTTGGCGCGGAACAGGCGCTGGTGCAGGTCTTGGAGCCGGAAGGGGACGCCCTGCAGTGCTGGGCAGAGGTCGTGGGCCAGGTTGAGCTGGCTGCATAGCCGAGCCGCCGTAGGCTGGGGTCTGAAAGCCACCACCATAATTTCCCACAGGTGGCTGGGCCGATGATGGACCACCTCCGTAGCTTGCCCCAGTAGGTGGCTGGCCATAAGCCGGTGTGGGTCCATAGGCGGTTGGAGGGGGCTGTCCGCCATAAGAGGAGGACGGGGGTTGATTGTTGTTGTAGTTCCGTGACGCGGGCGGCGTGTAAAGGGTAGATGGAGTTGAGGTGTTGTAGGCCTGATATTGAGAGGTGGCGTGTTCTATCTGGTCGTCATCCTTCGTGTACACTTTCTTCTTGGCACAACTGTCCTCGGTAATGACACGAGGATGCCTGTGCACTGCTGTGCGATCGATGTGCGCTAGCTCTTTGGCGATCTCCTCAAAGAGCTGACTAGCAGTCGCGTAGTAACTCGCTTGTGCCGCAATAATCTGCTTTCCTGGTCACATCTCTATCCAAAACTAAGTGCGACAACCAAACGATAGTAGTACCGTAGCAAAGCACGGATCGAAAAAGTTGAGGCGGTCAGCATAAAGTGATGGTATGTCACGGAGCAACTCGTCGTTGAGCTCCTCGAAAGCTGCCCGGGCCAAGGCATAGTTACGTTGCGCCTGGTTGGACAGCAGTTGTTAGACATTGGGAGAAGTCTTTAGGTTCCACTTAACCTTGGGGAGTTTATCGGGATGCTTTTCAGATGGGTGGAGAGTGAGATCTCTAACTTCGGCTTTATAGCGGTCCATATCGGTTCGACGGCGACCTCTCTCCTTGCATCGGTCTCTAATTTCATTGTACTGGGCCATGTAGGCCGTCATAGGCACTATGATATCGGCGTCGATAGCTGATTCCTGGATGAGAGTGAGAAGAAGTAAAGAAACAAAGCCTGTACTCAGACGCACCAAGCCCTGCCTTGCTTTATCGATTTCGAAGATTATCTGTTGATTTTTCAGGTTTACATTGTAGAGAGGGTTCAGTGGCTCATAGAACGTGGCAATGCCCTCTCCTAATACGCTGTGGGAAGTGCTAATAGCTGAAGAACACGGTTAAAGGACAGGCACTTGTGCTTGGTTCCGAGATTCCGTACTTCTCAAGGCCTTTCCATACTCCTTTAGGTTTTTTATCATCTTCTTCATCATCTTCCTCTGGCCCATAAGTTTTTCATACTCTTGGTTGAACGCTATGTCAACTGTTTCGTCAGCTTTTCCGATCTTTTGAAGGACCTTTTGCTTCGTTCGCCCCGCCACAGCTTTCAACGAGTTTATGCTGAATGTGGGCTTCGAGCTCATCTCTTCCTAAAGGGTTCGTAGAGGAATGAGGGCTACCGCTTCACTAACAGAAGTGAAATGCAAAGTTGTCCAAATAAGGAGAGTTACTTCTTTGAATTCTGTGAAGAAATAGTGCTATCCACGTCGTCTATGTAGAGCAACCAATGTTTCCTTCTATCCAACTGGATTTGGCGGACGTGAAGTGCTCGTGGTTTTATCCGGGAAATAATCTATCTAGCAACCGAGAAGGCCACGCGAGTTGTTGGTCGCGGAAGTAATAATTCAAACCGCGTTGTTGGAGGGCAACTGGGGCTCGCTAGCGCCACTGTGCGGCGTTAGAATCGATGACTACGCCAGGGAGGCACTATGACCTCATTTCGCCTCGCTATATGTCTGGATCAGTCGCCCAAAACCCTCCTTTTCATATTGTATCTTCACGACCGCAAAGCATCATAAATACTACAGAGAACGAAAGCGGCGGAGGGGGGATGCAAAGATCGAAGGAACGAACTTCGCTAGGGGTTGACGAGTCAGGGGAGTTTACATTGGCCAACGAAATCGTCCGAGTATTGAGCGCTGGTGGTCTGGACAAGTACATGGAGGTATTCATGCAGGAGGAAATAGATTTAGAGTCTTTCCTTATGCTCAACGATACCGATCTACGAAACATGAACATCCCTACCGGTCCGCCCCCCCCCAAATGCTATCCCTGCCACTCGTTTATTTGTTCTATTATTGGAAATTTACGGAGATAATTGTTTTCCTGTCCTGCATCTCATGAAAACGTTAGCATCCATGTTTTTTTTTTTACCCGTCTATTAGTGTCATGTGTCAACCATGCCCGTCAACATGACATAAGTGGCAAAAACCTTAACTCATTATGCTGTTCGTCAAATAGGCCCGCGTAAAAAAATACTCAAAAAGATACAGCACCTGCGTGACCGGCATCCCAGCCTCTCCTCCTCTCCTGGTTCCTCCCTTCGGGTCCTCTACTCCGGCTCACCTTCCTCTCACTCCTCCTCGCTCTCCTCTTCCTGCTCTCCACCCTCTTCCGCCTTCTCATCTGTTCGCTCGTCTCCGCTGAACACCACCGCACCTCCTTCTCCCGCAACCTCTTCTGGCTCGCTCTCGATTCCGGCTTGCACGCCTCCGCCTTCTCCCATCGTGTCTCCTCTTCAATTTCCTTCGTCACACTACTCGGCCATCAACGACGAGGACAAGCAAAAGGGACGGAGCCTCAGCGTTGATCACCTCAGTCGACAGGAAATCGATCCGCGGCGAAGAGCAGACCACCAGCCGATCAGGCGATTCATGAGCGATTCTCCCACGACGCATCGCCTGGTATCTGTCCCCGGGGCCGTCCCCTTCACGACCCCGCCGCAGCCAAGACGAGTCGGACAAGCTGCGGGGACGCCCGAGGCCGGCAGCAGCAGCATAAGCGGGCCTTCGTCGCCAGTACCGGCGGCAGCAGCAGCAGCAGCAGCAGCAGCGGCGGCACCGTCGCAGGGGCAGCGCAAGTTCAGCCTGCCGTCCCTTAACCACCGCAGCCACACGCCCTATGACGAGGATGACGAGCACGACGCTGCCGGGGGTCAGCTGCAGGCCGTGGAGGCGCCCTCGCACCCTCTGGCCGGGAGAGGCGCTGCAGGCCGGCAGCGCGCGTTCGCGCTCAGCTACCTGCCGGATCAACCCAAAAAGGAATACGCTGCCGCGGCAACCAATGGGAGTCAGGGAAAATCCCCGCTAGCCTCATCGGTATCGTATTCGATCCCGATCGAGGGCGCAAGCAATAAGGAGGCCGCGGCGCCCGACGCGCGTCAGCTGTCGTCTTCCCATCCGGCACGTTCGCACATGCCGCGGGACCGGATAGAGAGCCGCATACTGCGGGCCAAGTGGGAGATCGACTTCGACGAGCTCGTGCTCGAGGAGAAGATCGGTTCGGGCAACTTCGGCATCGTGTGGCGGGCCAAGTGGCGCAACAGCCCGTGCGTGGTGAAGCGGCTCAAGGACAAGTCCATCCAGGAGAAACTCCTGCAGGAGTTCAGAGAGGAATCGCGCGTGTGGATGTACGCTTCCCCTTTTCTCACGGCCTTAGCAGTTACCGGTGTGGTTGTGGCTGTGTATGTGTGTGTGTGTGTGTGGTCTCCATTTCCATAATTGACTGATCAATTCAATTTAATTAAACGGGTTGTTACCAATGAAAATTCCAGGAATATTCGTCCGCATGCGAACGTGGTCCAGTTCCTGGGAGCGTGCAGCAAGGTGCCCAACATATGTATAGTGACCGAATACCTGCCGCTGGGCGATGCGCGCAAGCTCGTCAAGAACAACAAGATCCCGCTCAAGTCCAAGCTTCACATGCTTCTCGGCATCGCTGCCGGTATGCCTCGCAGCCCCCTCCCCCCCCAGTGGTGATTGAGCCCAAGGACAACCAAGCCCTTACTTCACCCAATAATGCGTGCGTGCGTGTGTGCGTGCGTGGTCATTGTGTGTGACAATACACAGGTGTGTGCCACCTCCATAGGGAGGGCGTTGTGCACAGAGACCTGGCGTGCCGTAATGTGATGGTAACGAAGAACATCAACGGAGAATACGACGCCAAGGTCGGAGGTACGAGTGAGAAACTTCACTCAATTTCTGTTGACAATCAGCGAATACAATAGTTATAGTAAGAATACTAATAATAATTACTACTTATTATGACAGACTTCGGTCTCTCGAGACTGGGCGAAGAGGGCATCTACGCGTCCTCTACGGGCGAGGGACCTCTCAAATGGATGCCCCCGGAGGCCATCAACCCACACCAACGCATATTCTCCCTGAAAAGCGACGTGTGGTCCTTCGGCGTGGTCGTGTGGGAGATACTCATGGACGGCGCCGAGCCCTTCGGCAACGACGACGCGGTCACGGCCGGCCTCCGGATACTCAAGGGCGACCGGCTGCAGCTGCCCGCCCACACGCCCTCTGCGCTGGCCGCCCTGGCCCAGGACTGCTGGCGCGAGGTCGACGAACAGCGGCCGGACTTCGACGAGATATGTCGCCGAATGCAGAGCATCTGCGACTCCTTCGTCGAAGGTGCCCCGCCGCTGCCGTCCCCCGTCGCGTCCGCCGCGGGCGAGGCCAGGCCCCGCGCGGCCTTCGGGAAGACGCTGGCCCAGCTCGAGGACTCGGCCGACTACGGAGGCCGGCGCGCGAAGGAGATGGTGGAGCTGCTGATCAAGAAGGGCGTCCTCTCCGACTCGCCCGAAAACGTCCGTCGGCATCACCACCACTACCAGCAGCAGCAGCAGCAGCAGCAGGGCTCATCGGCGGGCGGCGTGTACGCCCGGATCGGACAGACGGAGGGAGTCATCGGCAGCCCCACGGCTGTTCACGAGCCAGCCGACGGGACGGGAGCCTACGGATCGATAAGCGGCGGGGGCATGAGGGCGGCGACCAACACCGTCGGGATGTACGGAAGCATCACGCAGCCGCATACCGGCAGCTATTCGCGGGTCAACTCCGACGCGCAGGCGCCGGATCGAATCCTACCGGAGACAGAACCAACTGCATGCGAAATTGGAGGGGAAGCCGCGGGGGGCGACCCCTCTGCGGGTTCGAATCCGGCCTCGGCGCTACCCGCTCGGCCGCGGCCGAGATCCATGGCGCTGACGGATCCGGACTCCGGTGGAGACCTGGATTGGCGGTATCAGAGCAAGAGTGGCGGTTTACCCATCACGGGCCGCCTCAGCCTACGGCTTAAGAGCCCTCCCTCCTCGGCAGCCGACCAATCGCCCCCGCCAGCCGCGCGAGATACGCAGAAGCCACAGCAGCAGAGGACCAGCTGGTTTGCGGTCGAGAACCGGGGACGCGGCGACCGCGAGAGCGCGAGCGGCGTCCAGCCGCGCGGCCTGCTGGGCCAGCGGCGGTCATCGGCGACACCCACGGCAGGCTATGACGGCGCCTTCGCGCTGCTGTCCGAACGCGAGATGTATCTCATCGTCCACTTCCTCGACGCCCCGTCGCTGTGCAACCTGTCGATGACCTCGCGGCAGTGGCGGCAGTTCTACGGCTCGCCCTCCCTGTGGCGCTTCCTCTTCAAGAAGCGACAGCGCGCCGCGGGGGCGGAAGGGATGGTCCTGCGCCGACGCCGGCGAAGCACGCTGACGCGAAAGAGCGAAAGCGGAGATGTCGACACACGACTCAGGCGGCAGAGCTACGAGGCGGCCTCCTCGGGCGCAGTCGACGCCGAACTGTTCGCCCATTTCGTGACCAAGGTCGCCACCCGGAGTATCACCCTAGCCTCGGAAATACCACCATTTCCCGCTTCTCTTCCACCGAAAACTGGTGTTTCGCCGAGTTTCAACTGGCACCGGCTTCACGTTGCCTATTTCGAGCCATGGAGGCTCCCCTCGGTTGTAGGCTCGGCCCATGACCCCACCCTCGTTCTACGGAACACCAACAGCAGCAGCAACGGAGGCGGCAGCGGTCGCGACTCCCGGGAGTCCAGCATGCTGCGCGAACAGTCCTTCCCGGTCGTCCCCAGCATCACGATTGGCCAACGGACGGTCGATCCGCTTCCCTTTAAGATCGTGCGCCTGCTTTCCCCCTCACAATGTTGCGGCTCAGCTCGGTTCGGCTTACATAAAACCCCCCTATAGGGAATGTACGGCATGGAAGGGGTGGACATTACCCCCGTGGTCTCCTCGTTCGTGGATCTCAGCCTCCCGCGAAGCCGCAGCGGTAGCGGAAGGTAACCAGTCTCCTCCACGCCGAAGAGAGAAAGGGGGGGGAAGTGGCGATCATTCACTTGTGTCTGCGCAGCCCGCGAAGAATGATGCATCCCGCCGCGGCATCCTTCTCCATGGCCAAGATGCTGAGCGACGCGGCGCTTCTCACCGAGGCCTTGTCCTCTCTTACCAGCTGCAGCAGTGCCGGAATCAGCCTCACTCAGACCCACGCGCTGCAGACGCTAGGGTAAGTAGTAACCGCGTTTCTTTGTTAACGCCTTATCCTCATGTTCCATGGCAACGTGATTACACAGAGACGTGTGTCCGCGATCGAGCATGCAATCCCAACTGGGGGCGTATCGCGTGGAAAGCGAAATCGACGGCCTTCGCTCTTTCTTCGACATTCAACTCTCCACCTTTCCCAAGGTAAGCATCGATCGCAACTGTCGCCCAATCTCAAGCATACTCTACGGCCGCTGCTTGGCTTCTCATCAGGTTAAGTTAACCGCTGCTTTTTGGTCGTCGCGATCGCAGGATAACGGTAGATTTCAGAAGGCGGGCGACCGCGAGCTGTTCTGTCTCTGTTACGACCCCGATGACTACCATTCGTTCTTCTTCGCCATCTCGCTCTTCTACGAACTCTTCGACTCCGCCGACGATGCCCTTCGCATTCCACCCCTTTTCCTGCTTGCGCGCTCGTCCTCTGCTTCTTCCTCCTCCTCCTCATCGTCGTCGTCGTCTTCATCATCATCATCACTTTCGTCCACTTCGTCGTCCACCAGCGACCGCACGGTGACCGTGCGCGAAGGGAAGATGTTGGCGTCCATTCTGTGCTGTCCCTTCTTTGGTCTCAGCAGCGGAAGCGTGGTGGACGCCGATACCACCCGTCTGCTCTTCCATTCCATGGCCCGCGAGGCCCGCCTCGCTCGCGAGGGCTACTCCACTCGCTTCTTTAAGCCGGGCCAGCTCCCGCCCTCCCCTTTGCCCACGCCCTTGACGAGCTCAGCTCGGTTCAGCGCCCCTCCGCTGCGCGAGAACCAAAGCGGGCGTGTAGTGGTTGTCAAGGACGACGTGTACATCGGGCAGGTGGGGGAGCGCAACCAGGAGCGGTGCGGCGTGGGTATCGCCTGGTTGAAGGCCTCCCGAGAGCTCTACATGGGCGAGTGGCGGGACGACAAGCCGCACGGTTGGGGCGTCCTCTATTCACCAAGCGAGGGAAGGCGAGTGTGGGCCGGCAGCTGGATGGCGGGGCGTGCTCTCTCGTCTTCCGTTGAAATAGCCCTGCATATGCGAAATGCTGCGCCGTCGTTGTCCTCTTAGTAGGCCAGATTTGTACACAAAGCCTTTTGCAGTAGATACCATATTTTTTCCTGGCCCCAAAATGACGGAACCGAAAGTATTCCCGGCCATGAAGGGATGGCATAAAGTTTACCCACTGCTAACTTTTTTCACCCACCCCACGAGAACAGCGTTTTACTCATTTGACACCGAAAGCTCTTCCAGCGCCTTGTCAGGGCTTCCCAGAAAGACGTTCAGTTACTGCACGGGAGAGCTATTGATGTAGTCATGGTATACCATAAAGGAAGAGGAGCGAGCTTACAACATAACACCAGATCATACCACGCACGCCTTGTTCGGCGGTCTTACGAGGTGCTCTCATAGGCCGTGGTAATCAGGGACTTGAGCTGGTGGGTCCAAGAGGTAGCCCAGTCGTCGCTACGTTCCCACTGATGGCATCGTGTCTCCCGGTCGCGTATCCCGGCGAGCTGCGGGGGAACTGGCAACGCGTAGCTGGGCGACTCCTTCCGCAGAACGTCCTCTACCGTGTCCACGAACTTTGCCGGGTGCGCCGTTGCCACAATGACGATGGGGTCCGTCTCACCCTTTGCCACGTTCACGTCAGAAAAGGGACCGGGGTCGGTGGTGGCTCCGCCTTGTGTAGTGATCCCTACCTGCTGCTTGTGGGCCTTTTGGGCGGCCAAGAAGGCGATGGCGGTGTGTGGACAGAAAACGTAGCCATAGGCCCGGTGGCTGTGCGCAATCCCCTCTCGCACCTCGTCCTGGGTGGACGAGGAAGACCGGTACACTGCCCGTGCCTTGGCCATCAATCCCTATGGAGTGCATGTACGCCCGAGGGGTGAGATCAAAGGCGAGTCGGCAAGCGTTTATTGGGTGGTGGCCGAGCGCAACCTCGTCGAACGTGACTTTGCAGTTCTGCCCGGACTCCAGCTGGTGCATCCACTCCTTCACCTGAGCCGCGTTCTCGTCCGTCAGATAGTAGAGCAGTCTTTCGATGTTGTAGGGGACGTTGATATCTGTATGGGTGTACATACGTTGGGTGAGTGAGACACGACTTAGGGGGTGACCCTAAGAGGAGGTCAGTCTCGTTACCCATGGCGGGGCTGATGGTCTTCACCACCAGAGCAGCAGGCGCAAGTTCACCTGCCAAGCCATAGCTGAGCCATATTCACGGCGCTCAAAGTCGAGAGTTGGGGGGGGAGAGGGCGAAAGTAGAATACCGCATGAGAAGAAGCGATGGAGGGTGTCGTTGTCGTTTACGGCCGGAATGAGGTACTTGATGGGAAGGCCCATGCGCTTGGCCAGATAGCCCGAAAAGCCGTTCCCGAAGCCGCCAGATGGAATCGAGAATACAACTTCGCCTGGAGGAGGGAGAGAAGGAGGGGAGGGGGAGAGAAGGAGGGGGTGAGAGAGCATCAGGTGTCATCGGCGCAAGCACAGGCATGAGGTTCAATGTGCTGGGCCTAGCAACACACAGATGATGACGAACGGAGGGGAAACGCACGATCGCACTGCGGGCAAACCCGGATATAGGCGTAGAAGAAGTGGACCAGCTGCATCATGATACGAGCCCAGTTGGGGGAGTTTATGGTGCATACCCCGTATTGGTCGACGAATTCGGTGTCGGCAAAAACGCCTGGTTGCTCGTCAGAGGAGGGCCTTAGTGGGCCAATGAAGAGGGCGAATTCACACCCTTGACCGCAACATCGGCGTCGTCTGAGGTACCATCAACAGCGATGGAAAAGACATTCCTGTCGAGTACGGTAGTCATCTGGCGCTCCTGTAGATCAAAACAGCAGGGTGAGGCATGTCGACATGTCCCTGGTTGGTTGGGAAGAAGGACCTGAAGTTCCGATATTCTGCCCTGACCGGGCAGCAGCACAAAAATGTTCATATTCTTTCTGCCCTTGACACAATGGATGGCCGCACTTCCTAATGAGATTACCGCAATGAATCATTATTGACCAATCATTCAATTCATAAAAACCACAGGGCTTTCCGGTTTAGTATAATTGGTGGTATTACAGGTACCTGTGTCGCCACTGGTAGCTACGATGATGGAAAGCTTGCGCTGCCGTCGGCCAACGAGGTACTCGAACAAATGACCAATAAACTGCAAGCCAAGATCCTTGAAGGCCAAGGTGGGGCCATGGAATAGCTCCACAACATCGCACGCAAGAGAGTCTCCCTTGGGGTCCTGAGGGACGAGGTGTTTAATGGGAACCACTTCGTCTGTAGTGAACTCCCGGAAACAAGTTTGAAGTAGAGAGTGGAGGTCGGCTCTAGGTATTTCTTCTTCGTCCACAAAAAGAGCAAAGATCTCCTCGCACAGCTGCGGGAAAGTGAGTCCCCTAGCGGCCCATTCGCGTATAGTGGTCATTTCAATTTGTGGAATTGTCTGTGGTACGAGCATTCCACCATCGGAAGCATATCCACGAAGTACAGCCTCCTCGAAGGAAAGTGCCTCCGCCCCTCCTCGCGTGCTTATGAACTTCATGTGCTTTGCCAAAAAGAAATTTTATGAAAAATCCCTGCCGTGAAATGCCTTTTATTTGTGTGGCTGGGTCTCTGCTTCGCGCATAGTCGTGATAGGCTACACCACCTTGTGGTAGCTGCCTGTGCATGCAAGTGTATTAGTTACCGGTCCCGTAAATATCTCCCTACATTAATACCTTTGATGTCCTCGCTCTGTTCGTTGTTTGCCGGCGCCGGCGGGGCGCTGGGAACCGGTGATAGAGCGGTTTCATCAACGGGGAAGGCCTTGTCGATCTGAGACACAAGTCCTGTGAGCAGCTGATCCGTGAGTCGTCGCACTTCCTCGGGCGAGAGAGTGCCTTTCTCTTGCTCCACTTCACTCAGGGCTCTGTCCAACTCTTTTCGAGTTGAGTTGGCCACTTGGTGCACTTGCTTCTGATAAACGCTAAGTGTTCGTTGAGCATCCTCAAGGCGAGTCGTTGTGACCCGCTTATATTCCTTGTGCTCGCCTTGTTCACGCGTGAATTGAAAGAAGAGGGTGATGACCACAGTGAGCATGAACAAGCTGCCGGTGTTCGAGAACACGGTGTCGAAAAGTCGCTCTCGCCAGTCTTGGGTGAATGGGTCGGGCAGATTCTCAGAGCCAGGTGTACGGTTTCTTTTCTTGTTGAAAATACGCTCGTATACGTGGTCGAATTGCTCATCGATTTTATGTTGTGGCAGCTCGGATCGTGGTGTAGATGACGAGTTGACAGGTTCGGCTCCAATTATCCTTTCTTTCTTCGCACGTAAGGACTTAGAGCTTAGCTTCAGTGCCCTGCGCCCAAAGTTGGGTCCAGATCGCAGCCCACATAAGCCAGTGGATGGACTGACTGATGAAATGGATGAAGCAGCCAAAAGCGAACGCCTGTCACCAAAACGTTGCGGAGTGGTGGCCGAGGGATGACCGAAGGCACGAGAAAGCAGTTCCGGCGCTGAAGGGGACCGATAACAGATTCTCTTCATTTTATTTCTCGCTCGCTTTGCTAGTTTTTCTCGAAACTTTCTCCCTTTTTTCTTTCTGCGGGGAAGAAGGCGACGTGGCGCCCGTGTTTGGCGAAACAGCAAACAGCTCCACACTCACATCAAGTGGAAGCAAAATGAGACTCTCTAGGTCCAGAAGCAGGGAGCTCGTGCCGGTGGAAGCTCATATGCACTCTACGCACGATGCGCATGCTTCACTTACTCCACAAGCTGCGGCGCGTGCTAACACTCCGAGACCTGATTTTTCTCCAACCCCTTCCTATGAAGAAGAGCGCTTCGATCTCTTCCCTAACGCTAGAATGAATTACACTGACGGTCCCTTCAACTCTCCGACTCCTTTGCCCCACCTTGGTCGTGTCATTGTTCTGGGCGAGACCCATGCCAATCGAGGCTTCTGCTCCAACAAATTACAAACGGCCAAGTTCGAAACTACGTGGCAGCTGCTGATTTATGGACTCATCTCCTGCATCTTCTCCTCTGTGGCAAGTGTTTACTTCTTCACCGTTGGTCTTCTGCAGATCTTTACTCCCTGGAGGTACCCTACCAAACCCCGAACAGGCGATTTTTTAGACTCGAGTCTCATGCTCTCGGCTCTCATGCCTCTCATGCTCTCTGCTCTCCAGTCCTACCGGCAAGTTCGCCACCATGGGTCCCTATGCGGGAAATAAGCTGTTCGAAATGGCCTGTCTCTTCTGGTTTAACAAGAAAGACCAGATAAATGACAAAAAGATCAACTCCCGTAAGGTGAAGGTTGTTACTCGCTCAGGCCTCGTTACCAAAGAGAGGAAAGGTACGCCCTCACAGCTTCTTCTCAGCCATCAGCGCAAGCCAGTTCGTTGATGCACATGCGCGCGATGTCCTGGCAGATCTGCAGGTTGGTGACCTCATCCATATCGAAGAGTGCTGCGGACTTGCCAACGAGGATAGGGTCGAGGTGCCTGCAGATCTGTTGCTTGTCTACTCTGACTCGCGCAGTGTGTTTCTCGACATGTCATCTCTAACTGGTGAGAAGGACTCTGTCCAGCGCAAGGTACAATCGCTCGAGTTGCCACTACGGTGCCGGAACCAATTTAGAGCTCTATTGTCCTGTTCAGGTGCCCCTGGGGCTTGAGATAGAGAGACCCGACAAAGATCCACTCTACGGCGTACTCTACACCACTGAACCCAAGCCCGACCTTGAGCATTTCAAAGGCACTTAACTGCTTCTTATTGGCTGCAAGACCATTCATTCTTGCTACAATACTCATTACCTTGGGAGCAGGCGAGCTGAGAATTGGCACCCGGCGGTATGACTGCAACTATGAGAACGTTATACTGGCTGGCTCGTATCTATTTAAAGGGAAGGATGTGTACGGCATAGTCATTGCTACGGGAAAGGATACCAAAATCCGCCTCAAGCAAAAGCTTACATCAAAGAAGTCCTGGTCGCTGCAGAAGAGGTGTGTATTGCAGTCTCTATGAAACGCACGCTGTTACTTACGCTATATTCTGCATAACAATCAGGCTCAATATTATCACGACGGTCACATTGATATTCCTGTTTAGCTTTATCCTTCTCGGCACGAGCGGATACACAGCCAACCACGAGAATGCCATCTTTCTCCAGGTCGTAGCGATGTACTTCCTGCTATTCAACGGTGCGCCTCCCTGCGCATAGGAGAGAAATATATTATAATGGGCCAATTGGGGTTTAACGTGTTGTGTTAATTAGGCCTGATTGCGCAAACACTCCAATTTACTTTGGATGCCGTACGGGGAATTCAGACCTTTGACATCGAAGCTGAGGTCAAGAACCCATGCGCTGTTGAACAGCTCGGTCTTACCCAAGCTATAGTGTTCGACAAGGTTCTTCACTTGAGTTCTGTCTCTTTTTTTGACTCGAAGCAATGGCGTTGACACTTCTCATACCCTCAAGACTGGAACGCTAACGCAGAACAAGCTCGAGCCACAAGTCTTGAGTGTGGTGTACGACGCTGTGTATCCGGTAATTAGGGAGATCTCGAGGATCCCATAACCCATTCGTTTCTTCTTCTCGCTCATCTATATCGTTGGCATTGCACAGATCCACGATAAGCACTCAGGCACAACGAAGGTCATCGAGCCATCCCATAGAACGAATGAACTGCGCGCGTTCCTGCTGGGCATCTGCCTCAACAATAGCGTAATGCGGGCCAGAGAAGGAGATTCCGGTGAGCCTCAGTACTTTGGCACCTCGGCTGATGAGGTCGCCATACTTGAGAAGGTGTACCAAGCTTTCGGCTACTCCATTTTGTCGCGTTCCATCACACCCGAGGGCGAGGAGCTGGAGCTACACACCGAGCCTAACCACGAAGTGAATCGTTCTTGGCAAATCCTTTACGTTTACAAGTACACCAGCGAGCGCGGAATGATGACCGTACGGTTCCTTCAGGCCTGTTCAATACGTAGCTTGGGAGAAACTAATTAAGCCGACAACTCTCCTGCATGCAGGTAATGGTGAGGAACAAAATTACTGGCGAAGTATTTTTCTACAGCAAGGGCTCTCCCGAGAAGATGTACAGCTATCTCAGAGAGGTGGACCGAGCCGAGGCCCAGAGGCGTGTGAACGAGCTAGCCAAGGATGGCCTTCGAGTGCTTCTATACGCTGCTGTCAAACTTGATTGGGCGCGCGTCGAAGAGCAATTCAATGCTGCTTACGCCACCCAGGAGGAGGACGGCGTCGCCATACAGTGTTTTAGGTCAAGTCCTCCAGACGGCCCGTTTTGTCTGTCGTTCCATTCTCACTTGAATAGCCTATGCCGCAGACGCGACCACCTGAAGGACTTGTATGCGCTTGGCGTCACGGGTACGGAGGACCAGCTGCAGCCTCGCCTGCTGGAGACCATTCAGAAGATTCAGTCTGGTAGGAGTACCCCTATCATAGGCAAGGCTACCTTCTTGTGCTTACGGGTATGTTTCGAGAAGGCGATATTATCACGCTTGTCTGTACTGGCGACATCAAGATGACTGCCGAAATCATCGGCAAGAACTGTGGTATTCTGCCCGCAGGACCTGGTACACGTTCGTTCTGGTCTGCAAACTTTGGTGCCTGGCCAAAGAGCGCTCTAACATGTTCTGCAGACGCTAAGATATTCGACATTCACCAGCATCCCGATTACTCTCTAGAAATCCAGCTGGACAGAGCTCTCAAAAGCAAGAAGCCCAAAGGTACCGCGCCCCCCCCCTTCCCGAGATTCCCCAACCAAAGGTAAAGCCTCACGCCTCACGCCTCACGCCTCACGTTTCCTCCCTCCCCCCTCCCGGTTAGGTCTCTTGGTTGGCAAGCAAGAGTTGATGGATATACTGAATGACCGAAGTTTGTCGCGTGCGTTTATCGAGCTGGTGCGAACATGCAAGGGAGTGGTCACCTACCGCGCGCACCCCAAGCTCAAGGCGCAGCTCACGCACTTCCTCATGAAGAACGGGCTCTTTACTTGTTCCGTGGGCGATGGCGCCAACGACATAGACATGATAAAACAGGCCAACGTCGGCATCGGCATTAAAGACGGCGAGAACAGTCACGCCGCGGGCAGCAGCGACCTCGCGATCAAGCGTGTGGGCGAGCTACCAAAGCTCATATTCTACCACGGCAAGAAAAACTGGGAGCGCAACACCAAGATGACCCATCTCATTACCTGCATGAAGATGACCGTTGTTCTGAGGTAAGTTGCTTTCCCTCTCCATTGTTTGAATCCGCTTGTTGATGCTGGCGACGGTTCAGTCTTTTGTTCTATGATTTCATCTACGCGGGCTTCTCGGCGGTGTCCCTATTTACGGGGCGGATGCTTCTGGCATACAACTTCTTTTATGGCTGGGCAACCGCTGTCTACGGCATCTTTCATCACTCCTTCAGGAGCGAAAACGAAGCTCTCGGTATGTTTTTTTTTT